>CBVK0101832233.1:0-11490 GCA_900067695.1 Picea abies
GTGGGAGGCACTCCTTGTAGGTATGGCTTCTATCCATTTGGTAAAATAATAAGTGGAGGTTAAAATCCACCTGTGCTGGCCACTCAAGGCAGGGTAGATATCTCCAATGAAATCGAGACCCCACTACTAAAAAGGTCCAGAAACTGCTATGGGTTTCAAAGGCAAAGATTTGAGCTTCTTCTTTCCAGCAAACTTTTGACACTTGGTATAGTCTCTAATCTTTGAAAAAGCACCAGTAAAAGGGTTGGGCCATAAATTCCCAGCTTTGAGGATCTTATATAATGTGGTCCTCCAAAAATGATGCCCCCCACATGAGTTGTCATGAAAATACAACATAGCTCTTTGGGCTTCTTGTGGGTCTAGAAACCTCAATAGGACTCCCAAAGGATCCTTTGAGTATAAAATTTGATTGATGATACAACACTTGATTTCTTTGAGTTTCAAATCTCTCACCTTGTTTTTACCTAAACCATCGGGGGGACTCAACTTTTGCAGAAAGTATATGATGTCTTTATACTAGGGACATCCCGCTAAGTTTTGGCTGAGATGAGGGTCTTCACCAAAAATCTCAGCATGTTGATCTTCTGAGTCTATATTCATAAAATTAACCACCAATGCCTCGCAATTTGATTCAGCTAGTAACTTGGCCAAACCTTGGCCTTTCAACAACCTGGTGGGTTTGATTTCCAGGTCAAACTCAAGAATATTGGTGATCAACTTGCTTCTTTTCCCATCTATATCGGGTTGGATTAGTATCTCCTTTAATGAAGTTGAGGGAACATGTGAAATAATTATCAACTGTAGAATATAGATTCTGAAAGTCTTGAGGGATTTCACTGAAGCATAAGCCTGCTTTTCCATGATATCATATCTCTTTTCTGCATCTCTCAGTGCTCTGCTTAAAAAGGAAATAGGTTGTTCCAACCCATCTGAATTTTTCTATAGCAAAACAACAACCAATGTATCTAATGAAGCGAAGGAAAATATCAGAAATTCCTTGGAATAGTCTAGGTTGATGAGCATAGGTGCTTCAATCAACTTCCTCTTGATTTGGTGGAAATAATTTCTGGACTCAGTAGTCTATTTCACTTCATTCCCCCTTTTGAGCATGGTTTTAATGTAGTTAACCAGCTCAACAAAATTGGAAATGAATCTCCTCAGAAAATTGATTTTACCCAAGAAAGATTGAAACTCTTTCCTTGTTCTAGGAAAAGACAAGGACTAGATGGCCTCTACTCAGTTTGGATCAATTTTCACCCCTTCAACTGACACAATATGCCCTAACAATTTTCCCTCCTGAATGACAAATAAAGATTTCTTAGGATTGAGTGAAAGGCCAAACCTTTGACACTTCAAGAAGAATTTCCTCAGATGATAACAATGTTCTTTATCAAACCTGGAGAAAATGGTAATTCCATCCAGATAAATGACTACAAATTTTTTCTTCTCCCCTATGAAGGCGATGTCCATAGCTCGTTGGAAGGTTGCTCCTACATTCATCAACCCAAAGGGAAGTTTAGCGTACATGAATGCATTCCTAAAGATAGAGAGAAGAAAACTTTCACAACTCTAAAATTCCCAGAGAAACCATCGATCATAGACATCCTGGATGAACCCATCAGTCACTACAAGATGTGCTCCATTTTCAACAAAGGGTAGTTATATTTCTTGGAGCTTTGGTTCAAATTCCTGAAATCGACACACAACCTGATTTCCCCATTCTTCTTCCTTACATGCACTAAATTAGCTACCCACTCCAAAAATATCAAAGGAATGATGATCTGCGCATCCAATAACTTCATAACCTCCTTTTCCATAATCGACATGAGCATGGGATTTATCTGTCTAAGCTTCTTCTTGAAAGGTTTGGCATCCTCTTTAAAAGGGATTTTGTGTTCAATGATGCTGGTGTCATATGTTCTCAAATCCTCGTATGTCCAAGAAAAAACATCAGCGAACTCCTTCAAGAGTCTGGCATACTCAACCCTTTGTTCTTTTGACAAACTACTAGACAATTTGACCCATTTGGGATCCTCCTTAGTTCCTAGATTGCATTCAGTCATACCAACCTCTTCAGTTGATCCTTCAATATTTACAACAACATCATTTATGTCAAACAATCTCTCTAAAGGGACTATCCCCTTTGGAATATGGTTTCTAGGAGAATGAACAATATGATGGTTGGAAATCTTATTCATAAAAACATCAGCATGATGGATTTCTTCAAAATCCTAATCCTGATCAATATGCATATCATAAAATTCATCCACAGTCTCAAGGAACTTCTTAATATCAATATCATCCTTGAAGTCCTTCCAATGTTTGACATTGTCGGGGATAGAGGGCCTGTATTTTATCTCCACCTCATACTTGAGTTTCGGGGGAAAAGGGACTTTGAAATTACTTGCTGAAATCACCAAGGAATCTTCCACAGAGTTATTCTCCCTTGGAACAAATGAAATATTAAAATCCAATAAGACATTGTCAATCATATCCCATACTTAATTTTTGTAGGCCCTTAACCTCGGGTGCTTAGCCTGATACAGATTTCTAACTTGATGAAAAATCAACTTAGCATCTTCAAACACTACTAGATCCTCAATTTTCATGTCTTTGGCAGCTCTCAAACCCAACACAAGAGCTTCATATTATGCCACGTTGTTTGTTGTTTCAAATTCCAACTTGCAGGACAAAGATATGATATCTTGGGTGGGGGAAATAAAAACTACTCCAGCACTAACACTTTCCTTAGAATAGGTTCCATCAAAAAAAAATTCTACATAGAGGTCTTGGGGTGAGGCTCTTTGCAAAAGGTAATAGGCTACTTTATAATTTCAATAGGAGGCTAAGGAACATGAGAGAGATGCAAAATACTGGTTTTTAAATCTGTATCAATTGAGAAAATGGGGTGGTTGACAGGATTGGCTTCATCACTGATAATGTAGGCAAGTTGTGCTTCTCTATAAAGTCTCCTTTTCTCTCCCCCGAATACAGGAATGGTGGCATTTGAAAGGTCCATCTGCAAGGTTCCCCCCGGTCTATTTATACAATATCTAGACAGGAGAATCCTGAACTTAGGGGGAACATCAACCACTACAATATCCATGAATAAACTCTTCATTGGTAGCTGGAACAAGGACACAGCCAGGTCTTTGATAACATCAAGGCACTTCACCTTTCTGGAGTCAAAATAATACAGGTCATGATAGGTTTTTGTAACCTCCAACCTGAGATCTTCCATGAAAATATTAGGCATGATATTGTGAGAAGCCCTTGAATCCATTAAGTATTTGTGCAACAGTTTATCATGAATATTCAGTGATGTATAGAAAGGATGGGAGGAATCATCTCTATCCTCTACCAAAGGTCCTAGTATGATAGCTGGTTTTTCATCTTGGAGGTTAACCGAGTCTGTGGAGGGAAGTGTAGGCTCAGGAATAATTTTTTTTGACAAGCACCTATTGAAATCCTCATTCTTGACTAACTCTAAGATAGGTATGGGGATTCTAATCTTTTGAATCTCATGCTCAAGACTAAAATAGGAGGGGGGATTTACAATCTCCTTCACCTCTAGGATAGGACATTTGACCATGGATGGGGGACTGTGTTCTTTCCTCTCTTTGTTGTTTTCTTCCATATCTTTAGCAGGCTTCTTGGCTCTGGCAGGCCGTTCACGAATGTCAAGCTTTGTTTATTTCTTCTTGGATCTGAGGTTATATCTATTCAGATTGTTGTTAGCCTTTTCTCCTTCTCTGAGCTCATTCATTTGATCACTCATAAGGGCCTCTTCATATGCATACTAAGTTAAATGAAGGGACGAAGATGTATCTCCAAGGCAATAGATCTCAGGATCAATATCTTCTTCCTCTTCATCTCCATCAGTAACCAAGTTATTTTGGAGAGGAGTTTGTATTTTCTGATCATCTCTATCCTTGTTTCTCTGATCTCTTTGGATCATTTGGGGGGAATTAGTTGGTCTTCTGAAACTACCCCTATTCTCAATATTTTGGGAATTTCTATAGCCTTTGCTTTCCTTCTAATTCGATCTTTTCCATTCTATATGAAAGTGATTTTAGCAGCTTAGTGACTTTGTCCATTTGAAGGGGGGAAGCAGAGGAACTAGAAGTGAGAGTTTTAGACCTACCTCTCCCTCTGTCTCTATTAGTTTTACACTTAAGTTTTCCAGCTACCAATATATTGAATTCTACTTCAAGGGCCACATATTGCATATGAGCCAAGGAGGTAGCTCTTCTTTCTCTCAATAGGAGGCAAAAATCAAGGCTGAAAGAACTAGCAGAAGTCATCTTGGCAGAGGTTTCTAAAGGTTTAAATTCAACGAGAATCCTTTTATATATCTTATTAAATCTCTTCGAGAAGTCTGAAATAGATTCCCCCTCTTCTCTCTTGAGTGCCCCAAATTTTGTAATATAATAAAGAACATATTTTTTACTCCCCCATTGTCTTAAGAAGGAATCATCTAGAGTAGCAATCCCGTCAATAGATCTAGGAGGCAAGTCCTTAAACCAGTCCCTAACATCCCTGTCAAGGCTCTGTACAAAACCTTTCATCCACACATCTTCATTTTCAATGGCCTAAATCTCTGAAAATCTATAAAAGGATGCCAAGTGCTCTTTTGCAGTCATGTCTCCCTCCCTTGTGAACTCGGGCATGTAATTAAGGTAGTCTGTGTCTGAGAGATCATTCATAGGCTGAGGTAAAACAAGAGGGGCATATCTAACAGTCAATATCTCAACCATCATGTTCCTAGGAGGATTAACACTTGCCATTTGGATGTGAACTGGAGGAGAACCAAGAGGAGATGGAGCTCGGATAGGCGAGACTGGGGTTATGCTTCTAGGAGAAAAAGGAAAATGTTGAGCATTAGGAGATAAAGGTGAGTGGCTATAGGTAACAAAGGTGTCCCCTTATGTAACTGCAACAACTCTAATAGGAGGAGGAGTAGTGAAGTTTGGAGTAGGAAGGCCTTCTAAGGTCAAATCTCTCTCCTTCCACTTCACAAATTCGGGGGAAAAAGCGGTGTCAAATATTTCTCCTTGTAATCCAAGGCTAGGAGGGGAGAAATCAACAGAAAAACTCTCAAAATTTAAAATCCTTGAAACTCCAACAACTGGTAGAAAAGGAGAAATAGAAGTAGTTAATGGAGTTTTTAAAGAAGGATAATGTAAATTACCAGAATCGCCTAGTACAACAATTGAGATACCTTCTTGAGAGGTCTTTCATTTTCTAATAATTTTCTCTGGGTCAACATCAGTTGTTGCTAGAGGCAGTTTGTAGAGTAGACCTCATGTGTCTTCTTTTAGGAGCCACAACTTAAACAATGGAGTCAAGACAATGGATTCTCCTTAGTGGATTCTCTAGGTGCAAGCGCAATCTTCAAAGGTTCTGATGTCTGATGCACCTTTAGAATTAGAAGTTTGTTTTCATTCTACCTAGGGAAAATATTCAATTCATCCCTGGCAAGGATGCCAAGAATGTTATCATTGATAGTCACCCTCAAATTGAAGGAGGATGAGCCCAATGCCCATCAGAGTTTTTGGTGGATGTTTGGTTTTAAATGAGTGGAGGTCAATGAACAAAACTCAATATATGAATGATGTTCAACACAGAACTGGACCAGAAATGCACAGGGAAGTGAGGGCCATAACTAACTTCAGTCATTGAATTGAGTTTAAGTGTGAGTAGAGGGAAGACTTAGTAATAAAGGTGGACAAGATTGCTATGGGTAACAAGCATTCAAGTAGCTTGGATAAGAAAAACTTAGACTCAATATCACTCTTAATATCAAGCTTCAAACACTGAAATATGTCCAAACAACACAGTCATAACAACACCATGATCAAACCTACATCACCATGCAGCTACAACAACTCGACTATATCCTCCATGCCTGAGCCATTCAGTGTAAGAGGGGAAAAAGATAACAAGGGAGCCGAATAAAATTGGTCATGATACCACTGTAATCAAACCTACATTACAACAACATAACAACGCTCGACTGGATCCTCCTTGCCCGAGTGTTTTAGCATATTTTTTTACAAAGAGATGAAAAGAGACTGACTTCTATTAATCTGAAAGTCTCAAATCTTATACATAAACAGAGAACAATTCTGGCATAAAAAAAATTACAAAATAGGGAGCTCTTCTCAACTAGTTGACGACCCTAACAAAATATCTAAAATATCTATTTATACTCAAACAATTCACCACTACCAGGAGCACGATTGGACCCCTGCATTCAAGGATTTCCATCAATGTCTTCTCTGTTAGACTGTGCAAGCATTTGTTTTTCAGACACGAGCTCAGATAAGCATGGGTTTTGTAGGAAAAACTACTCGCATGAGTACCATGGGATGACTGTTCAGTGCCCATAGTAGGACCTTCCATACCTTCCATTTATGGAGTGAGATGAGGTTTCAACCGCCACTCCTTTTTCCATTAATTACGTTCATTAGGATCAGGATGAGGATTAATTCCAAGGGATCTACCATGTGCTTCTAGTGGCCCTTCGAGTCAACCTAGCTCCTTGAAAACATGATAGTCTCATTTTTTAACTCACCCAGGAATCCTTGACTTTTGATGTAGGTCTCATGAAATCCACGTCCTTCCTTCGTGATCCCTAAGATCCTTGTGCCAACTTATTTCACTGCATTTTCCTGCATGCGACCTCGGGCTATGATCATAGGCTGGACTCTTGAGCACATCACTATTTCACATTTCGAGGTGCCTTCATATCACTTGAATACAATTTTTCGATACCTGATATTGTGAAATCGACTGACTCAGATGGATGACTGGATCTGCTTTGCATCCGACGACTGTGATTTTTCCCTTGGAACTCTGCCTTGGCCATCTCTATGCTATGGATGTTGACCTTTCCTCCTAGATCCTCTTTCCATGTGACCTCAGGCTATGACCACAGAACAAACCTTGGGCACTTCATTATTTTTCATATCTTCTGCCACATGCCCCTTCTAGTTGGGACGACCCATATCCATTTTCCTTTGACACCTTCCAAAACTTCTGAAAATCGCTCTTGTGAACCATCAGATCGAAAGTCCATGGATTTCCTCGATACAATGACTGCAATCTTTTTCATGACTTCGGACCTCACGATTTCTAACAACTCTTGTCTCTACACCTTCCGAATTTTGAGTATGAAAAATTGTTGATCTTGCACCATGCGTCCCTCTGAATCAGATGTTCTAGATCAAGTCACAAATTCACATTTCACGAGTCCTCATAACTCTGCCCTCTAAATTTCTGAGCTCCTGAAACTATGAAATGATGATATTTAGCCACTTGTCCTTCCCAACACCAACGACTAGGATTGACCTCATGACTTTAGAACTCTGTTTGACATTAAAATTCATGCAACTTTATGATCCCAAACACCTGAAGGCCACAAATCTGAACTTTTAATGGAAACCCCTCTGATGAAAACTAAAATTTCTCACTTGCTTGATTTGATTCCATATTAGGTCACTCTAAGTGTTTCACTCTGTGCTCATGGTTGCGGCCTACATAAAATAAAAACTTGGACGACTGGCTAAGGGTTCGGGAAGACAGAAGGATCAGTGATAGAGGTAAAGGACATGAATGCCAAATCTGAAAGGAGCAAACAAAAATGAATTTTTCAGCTGATAAACATGGGAAAATCCCATGGGCTGACATCCCATAAACCCATTACAAAACCCTAGAGGACACTTTACTGGGTCCACATAACCCTAAAAAATGGGTGAGATTCGTGATCTCAACTCTGCTTGGGAACTCCTTTTTCGACCAACGTTTCGAATTCGAAAAGTGGTCCAAATTTAACCACAGTTTCCTCAAAACTTGGTCGAGGGTCAACAGGGTGAATTAGTATGAGAAATTTTTACCACTTTCAACCACAATATATAATCTTCAACTTTATCAAAAATATATCATTTATGATTTCATTCAATATATCATGAGCATGTAACCAAAAGAAGTACCATTCAAAAATATCCCATCAAATACAAAGTACACCAGAATTTACATGGAATCCCAAACGAGAGAAAACCATAGAATGATTTATTATATATAAAATCATGAATACATTCACAGGAAGCACCAACTTCCAAATTATCCAACACCAACAACCCCTTGATTTACAAGAACCAACTTGAAGGAAGCACCAACTCCCCGAGTTCGTCGGAACCAACCGGAAGGAGGATACAACCCCCTTTCCTTGCCTTGTCTTGTCGCCCTGAAATATAAGTGTACACTCAGTGTCATTACCATTGATCAACCTATAGCTACCACTATCATAGATACGTCAATAAGCCTATCACTATCAAATCAAACAAATTATTATTATCATTGTCACATCAATCAACTTGTCACTGATGATCAACCAGTCATCCAACCTGTCATTGTCCCTGTGACTGTCACTATCACTATCTCTCACATACCATCATCAACCAAATTTAACCAGATCCACTCACATAGATACCAAAACCATCACCACATGATCCAGATGTATGTCGGTGGTCTCCCACCTATTCCAACTGGTTCACTTTGGCATTTTTCCACTTTGGTAGTTTTTTCCTAGTTTTCGGGTCCCTGACTTTCGGGGCTATTTTGAGGCCCTAAACAATGTTTTTAGGGCTCTCCATAGTAAAAATGTAGACGAAGTTATAGTCTAATGACAACATGTGTATTCCTCATATATACCTTTCCAACGGGCTATTGTGTGCCTGAAACAAAGATCATATGAAAAATTTATGACCCCGGGAAGTTGATGTACTAGCTTACCCCAATAGGGCCCACATGACTTTTGGCACTTCATCCCCTAGGGTTAGGTTTTTGGATGTCTAGGGTTTTGGAATTCATGATTATGGAAAAAAGGAATTCATATAATCATTGTAATAATCTTCTTACGAATGAGCGTAGTCGTCACATCTCTTCATAGATAAGACACCACCATTCCAGTAAGCTTGTTTTTCGTTGCATTTTACAATTTCAACTTATTTCCTTATTGAATAGAAACCAATTTTACTGTATATTTGTTATTCTATGTTAATCATATTTTAATAACGTATATTCATTTGATTATGCTCATAAAATCTGGTTCAGTGGTATCAAAGTGGTCTGGTCCTTGTTGTTCTTAATGCATGTCCCCAACGACGTCAGGGTACAAAGAATTGGGTCTCGAGTTTATTTCTCTTGAGGACTAAATCTCTCACATGCCCAAGTGACCTCTCATGGAGGGATAAAATAAAGATGATAGGATAGGATATCCTTTCAAAATGTTTCTTGAGGAATCCCTCATGCAATAGAGGAATGAGATGATGGATAGTTTTTCCCAAATCCTTTGACAATTATTGACAAGCGAGACATCTTCCTTGAGCAGAGGCGCTGCCCCCTTCAAGGTAAAAATAAAATTTTATATTCCTATATTTCAAGGTCTGATAGACATAGATGTTGTAGATAAATGGTTGAATCTACCAGAAGGGTATTTTTAAGTCCATAACTTTTTGAATAGAGAAAATATTATTTTTGCACTCCTCAAATTCGTTCCCCATGTCAAAGATTGGTGGGAAGCTTTCTATGGGCAAAAGGAAATAGAGGAACCCTCATTATTTATAGTTGCAATCATATGGGAATCCTCCAAGGATGATATTAAGGAACAATACTACCCTGTCAAAAGTTATGATAGCTTATATACAAAATAGACCACACTGTGACAAGAAAGAGATCAGGTAGTGCCAGAGTTCACAAATACCTTCCATACCTTGTACACCAATATGGGTATCAATGATTCAAAGAAACATCTAGTGCTCAAGTATTTCAATGATCTACATAGATACATCCAGACCAAAATGTAATTTATGGATATCTTGTCCTTGGGCGTGACCTATCGATATGCTATCAAAATTGAGTAGAAGATCAAACAAAAGGCGTGGCAATTTGGGCCTGGGAACCCCTCAAAACAAAAGCCATGAAAGGGTGGCCCCAACCTATAGAACAAATGACATAAAAAATATTAACAGTATCAGGACAACTAATCCAATCCATAAGAAAAGAAGGACACTGGAAAGACAAAGAAAGATACCGAGAAGTGGTGTGACTTCCATAAGAGCCCTTGGCATAACCGTGCTGATTTCTTCTCGAAGATCTCACTGGTGGCTGAAGTGAAAGCCTCTAAATCAGATGTGGGTTCCGACTTTGAGTCAAAATGAAAAATGGACAGATGGATCATTTCCATGGAACCCAGTGCCACTGTTTCTACCACTAAGCTCCAACTTGGTGAACAAGACGAGCCAGAAGAAGCTGAGCACCTTTTCCATTCACAGATGTGGGTAAAAGGTACCCCACTACACTTCATCATTGATAGTGGTACCTAGAAGAACCTCATATCAGCAGAGGTCATCAAGAAGCTATCCCTACCGAAAATGTTGCACGTGCAACCCTACAAAATTGGATGGCTCTACCAAGGAAGCAATCTCTATGTCAGCCAATAGTGTCGACTATCGTACGACATCAAGACATTCAAAGAAAAGGTATTGTATGATGTTTCACCTCTCAAAGTTTTTAATGTTCTTTTGGGCCAACTTTATTTATGGAAACTTCATGTTGCATATGATTCTAGGTCTCATAGTGTTATTATTACTTTGAACAGGAAATTGTACATGATACTCAAGGATGTCCCACCTAGTGATATTTCCTTGATCTCTGGCAAGAAATGCAGAAAGGTAATCTCTCAGAATGATAAATTTATCTTCTTCATGATTCTCTCTTAGAGTGAGTGAAAGATCGTAGCCACATCCAGGGTCTCCGAGACTGATCTCTCCACACAACAAAAGAAAGTGGATAAGTTCATGGAAGAATATTGAGATATCTTCTACTAACCTATCGGGGTACCTATGCATTACTAGGTCAAGCATCCAATGAATCTAACCCCTAGCCCACCTCTACCCAATGGGCGAGTCTACCTTCACTCTATGTTAGTAAACAAGGAGATCAAGAGTCGGATCCAAGAACTTCTCCACAAGGGGCACATCCATCCCAACTCATTGCCTTGTGGGAGCCCAATCATACTGGTGTAGAAGAAATACGGGACCTAATGACTCTGCATTGATTACCGAGCCTTGAATAAAATCATAGTCTGAAACTGGTACCCAATTCCCCGAATCGATAACCTCCTTGATCATCTCACAGGGGCCAAATACTTCAATAAGATTGATCTGAAGTATATCTAATGCTAGGTCCAAATAAAACAAACAGATGTATGGAAGACCACATTCAAGTCAAAATAAGTTCTTTCCGAATGGTTGGTCATGGCCTTTGGTTTAAAAAAATCTCCAATAACTTTCATGAGGATGATGGACAATATTCTGTGACCTTTCACCAATACTTTTGTAGTGGTGTATCTGTTGGTTGTGGAGCCTGATTTTCTTCCTAATTCAGAGGTCCTTGCTTTCAACCATGTTTATACCCCATGAAGTA
>CBVK0101836264.1:0-11346 GCA_900067695.1 Picea abies
GACGAAAGAGTACTTTCGTCGCAAATTTTTCAATATGTAGTAGTGTCTTTATCGCCCATCAGTAGTATCAATCATCATATTAACCTTATTCTAGGAGAAGGTTTGCCAAATAAAGAAACATATAGATTAACCCCTCGAAAGAATGAACAGGTCAAGGACCAAGTCCAAGATTTGTTGGATAAAGGGTTGATCAGGGAAAGTTTGAGCCCATGTGTCGTACCAACTATTTTGAGTTTGAAGAATGATGGATGTTGGAGAATGTGCATATATTATAGATCCATCAACAAAATAACCTTCACGTATATATTTCCTTTACCCAAAATGGATGATTTAATGTATTTCTTGAGTGGAGCTAGTTATTTTTCCCAGGTAGAGTTGAAGAGTGGATATCATTAGATAAGGATGATAGAGGGGTATGAATGGAAAACAACATTCAAAGCAAATGAAGGATTGTATGAGTGGCTTGTTATGCCATTTGGATTGATAAATGCCTTGAGTACATTTATGAGATTGATGAATGAAGTAATCAATGATTTTATTGGTAAGTTTGTGATTGTTTATTTGGATTATATCTTAATCTTCGGAAATACTGAAGAGGAGCATTTCAGACACTTGAAAATGGTGTTGAGGAGGTTGTAGCAGGAGAAGTTGTTGGTGAATTTGAAGAAATGTTCTTTCATGAAAACATAACTTGTGTATTTCAGGTTCATAATATTTTAAAATGAATTGAATATGGATCCATAGAAGGTGAGGGAAATAAGATAATTTCCTTCTCCAAGAAGCGTGTTTGAAGTAAGAAGTTTTCATGGGTTGGCGAGTTTTTATAGGAAATTCATTAGGAAATTCAGTAGTATTTGTGCACCTATACTAGACACCATAAATAAAGGGAATAAATATTTTAATTGGACAGAAGAGGTTGAGAAGGGATTTAGGGTGTTAAAAGAAAATATAACATAACAAACTATATTAGCTCTGCCAGATTTTAATAAGACTTTTTAGGTTAAATGTGATGCTAGTGGGGTGGCCATTGGTGCAATTTTAAGTCAACAAAATAAGCATTTTGCTTATTTCAATGAGAATATGAATGATGTTAAGAGGAAGTATTCCACATATGCCAAGGATTTTTATGATGTAATACAAGCCTTGAAAAAATAGAAGCATTATCTTATCCCAAAGGAGTTTGCTTTGTATATTGACGATCAAGATTTGTAGTTTATAACCAAACAAGAGAAATTGAACTAGAGATATTCCAAATGCATAGAATTCATGAAGAATTTTACTTTTGTTATTAAGCATATTAGTGGAAGTGCTAAAAAATTTGTAGATTCTTTGAGCAGGAGATGTTTGATCTTGCAGGAATTCCAAGTGGAGACCTTGGGATTTGAACACCTCAAGGAGATGTATCAATAAGATTCAGATTTCAAGGAAGATTATGAAGCATGTGAGAACCCTTTGCTAAGGTACATAAATCAATGGATGGAGTATCTGATCCAAGATAGGTTTTTTTTCAAAGGAATCCGATTGTGTATCCCAAAATGCTCGATGAGCAATAATTTACTAAAGGAGAAACATAATGGAGGTTTGGTTAGATACTTTGGCCATGATAAAACATATGCGCAATTGAGTTCTTCATATTATTGGCTAGGCATGAGGTCTGATGTGAATAATTTCATTGTCAGATGTAGAATCTACCAATATGCTAAAGGAAAGGAGTAAAACACATGATTGTATCAACCATTGCCTATTCTAGACAGGTCGTGGGATGCTCTAAGTATGGACTTTGTTATGGGATTACCAAGAGCCCAGAGAGGAAGTGATTCAATCATTGTGGTGGTTGACATATTTTCAAAAACCAGAGAGGAAGTGATTCAATCATTGTGGTGGTTGACATATTTTCAAAAATGGCACATTTCATATAGTGTCACAAAACCAATGATGCTACTCACATAGTGAATTTTTAGTTTAAAGAAATTGTGAGATTCCATGGGTTGTCAAGGAGCATAATTTTAGATAGAGATACCAAATTTGTGGGACACTTTTGGAGGACCTTGTGGAAGAAGATAGGGACAAGTTTGTCTTTCAGTTCAGAATTTCATCCTCAGACAAATGGACAGACTGAGGTAGTGAATGGAAGCTTAGGGAATATTTTAAGGACTTTGGTCACTGAACATAACAATCAGTGGGATCAAATTCTATCACAAGAAGATTTTTCATATAATGACTCAACGAATAGGAGTACTGTTAAGATCCCATTCTAGATAGTATATGGAATGCATCCAAGAGGAATTTTGGAATTGAGATATTTGGGATGAGATCAATTATGAAGTGCAGGACCAGAGGACTTTGCTTCAAAGATGCAGAAGTTACATGATCAAATTAAGGGACAACTACAGGAAATAAAATAGAGATACCAGAGAAGAGTAGACTAGAGGAGAAGAGAGGTAATTTTTAACATTGGAGATCAAGTGTTATCACACCTGAGGAAGGAAAGATTTATGAAAGGGAAATATAACAAGCTAGAGATGAAAAATATAGGACCTTGTAAGATCCTCAGAAAATTTGTTGCAAATGCTTATGAGATCCTTGTAAGATCCTCAGAAAATTTGTTGCAAATGCTTATGAGATTGAATTTCCATAGGACATTGGAATATCACCAATATTCAATGGAGAAGACCTATAACCTTAGAGGATAGATGATACAAAAGAGACATAATATCAATAGGAGATTCAGTGGAAGCAATAGATTCCCATAGTAGAGAAGCCACAAATCGAGAATATTTTAGATCATAAGATTGCGAATAAGACCGGGAGAAAATTTTATGAGGCGTATCTGGTTAAGTGGAAAGATCATCCAATAGAAGACGTCAATCGAATAATTTGAATTGATATCCATAATCATGTAAAGATAGTGCAGGATCTCATGGACAAGAGTCCATGAATATTTTTGTCCAGAGGAGTATGATGCATGAGCATCACCATCAACGTTCAATGAGGCCAAGCGGAGGACAACTCAACATCCAACGCACACATTCAAACTGTTTTGGATCCCAATGAGAGTGCATCATTTTTCTATTTTGAAAGTATTCTAATTAAATGCCCTTTAATGTTTTGAAGCTTAAGCCATTGTATGACATCGCACGAGATTGTAATTTCCTTAATTATCTTTAATATTGTACATATATTGAACATCGACTCATATATGGTTTGTAATTATCAATTTATTGAAATCAGCCTTAGTGGTAGAATTATTTAATTATGATGTGAAAGAACTAGAGTAGTTAGAAGGAAGGCTCGAGAAGCCTCTCCATGTATAAATGTATGTAATCTATGCCCAAAAGAGATTGTTGAAGATTATTTTCTATTTTTTTAGAGTTTATTTGTTATCTTGCTAAAGAAGATAAGTTCAGAGGTACAAGAACACTTTGTAGATGTTTTGCTGAAGGAATATATTACAAGAGATTTGCTTCAAATGTTTGAGTTTTTCTTATCTCTGAGTTAATTTGGGTAATCTTATGTTATCTATGTTTTTCTATGTTTTCTATGCCTATGTGCATTTCATGGTTGAATGAATGAACCTTTTATGTTTTATAAGTTTCAATTGTTTCTCTTTCAAAAATCCAAGTGCAAGGAGTGCACAGTGCCATGCGAGGAGTGCGAAGGAAGAGTCATTTGAAACTCTTTTTCTTAGGGGATATAACGTGAAACTTTGAAGAGTGAGTGCAAGGAGTACACACATAATTAGTGGATTATACAAGCTAGAGGAGACCCATGCAAGGTGTGCACAGGGCCAACACTTTGTCAAGTGTTGGAAGATTCTCAAGGAGGACGAGCACAAGGAATGAGCACGAGGATTTTCCAAAAATCTTCAAGACTTATGTTTTTAAGGAGTAGCGTAAGGAGTGCGTCGGGGGTTTGAATCACTTAGATTGATAAAGCTCAGGAGGAATAGTGGGAAAAATTCCTTAGATTATAGATTCACTTTGTTTGGAGGACTAGCAGATGGGATCCATTAGGGAGGAACCAAACTATTTAGCAATCGTTGGACTTGGAGAAGAAGCGGGGGTTTTAACCCGTGAAGTCCTTCGAACTTCACGAGTTTGGAGATATCCATGTGTTGGGTATAAAGGAGAGATATTTACCAAATTCCCGAAGTCTAAAATCAATCTAGACCGTTAGTGGTGGAGGGACACGTGTCCACAGATCAACAATTATCTGGAATTTCAATTTTCCAATGAAACCAAAGTGTGGTTGTAGGAGCATGAAAGTTTCTCCAAGCTCTGAAGGATGGAGTGGATCTTGACCATTGGTGTCAGAGCCACATGTCAACAAATTTATGGTAGTTCATAAGTCCTACACTCCAGGGAAATGGCAGTGAAAAGAGTTTTGAGTTGAGAACTCCTGAAGGCCCGAAGGTTAGAGTAGATCTTGACCATCAGTTTAGAGGGACACATGGATAGTGAATCTATCCTTCGCCAATTCGTCATTTAGTGATTTTGGAGTGTGGTATTATGGAGACCCTTGAAGACCCAAAGACTAGAGCGGAACCAATCCCTTCAATTTTGAGGACACGTGGACCGTGGATCCTGACTCCTCGCAACATTGAAGTTCAACAATCCAGGGAGTTGTCTGTGTCAACCTCTCAAAACTCTCAAAGCCCAGAGTCCTGAAAATCCTCGTGGATCGTAGATTCCTGACACGTGATGAGGACAATCGATTCCTTCATTTTTTTGGTTTTCTGCGAGTTTGATGTTCGGGAGAAATGTTGAGTGTTGTTGTTGGAACTCCCAAAGCCTAGAGCTCTGAAGTGCCAAATTTTTCTGCTTGTTGAATTTATCCCATGGTTTTGGCCCAAGGCCATGTACAAGACTATGTTAGAGTGTTAATACCCTCACGAACTTGATTTTACACATGTGGAAAATGGAAAATTCTTTTGGAGAATAATTTCGAGGGCTCAATAGGGGCCCGAGAGCTAATTCAGATCCTTAGTGTAAGCGATCCTTAGACTGAGAGGTCACGTGAACCCCTAGGAGTGGTGGGGGTTTTCATCACACACTATAATACCGCAAGAGGCTACAATCAAGCAGGAAGAGGAGGATTCATAGGTCAAGGAAGAGGAAGATTCAACAAAGGAAGAGGATCGATTATATGTTAGAAGTGTAACCATCCTAGGAATTTAGCATGAGATTGTCTCAACCCCTGCACAATGTGTACATATTGTAGATAGTTGGATCATGCAAAAAAATGTTGTCTACAGCTGATTGCGAAGTGGGAGGAAAAGAGGAACTATAATGTTCAGATGATAGTATCATAATATCATGAAGATAAAACAAGAGTAGCAACAGTTATGTGTGGAGGAGAAAGAATAAGAGCATATGCGACAGAACAAGGAATCTAGACTGACCAGTGGGTCAGGAAAGAAACAAAACCTCCTCCAACATTTGACCCAAGAAGAGAGAGAGACACTTATAAACAAGGAAGGAAGGGGTTTATAGAGACAAAATGGGTAGCATTGACTTCACAACATGTGTATGACAGGCTACTTGTGTATGACATGGCTCCAACATATGACCACTTGATGGAAGAAAAGACAATTGAGAAGGTAAGTACTCTGAAAAGTTTCTTAAAGAGTTGTTTAGAACTAATGGAGGATGAAACTGCATTGAATTCACTAAGTGGGATGATTGACCTATGTGCACAAGATAAATAAGAACCTAGTGCACACCGAGAAGTTAACCAAGTACAACACAAGAAGAGGACAAATAAGGAATTTTGATTTAATGCACAGGTAGGATATTACAATATGAATAATATTATTTTGGATCTAGTATATTATGTGAATTCCATACTGAGGAAGACATGGGAAATTATGAGAGAACCTTAGTTAATCTAGTCACCTATTCAGTTAAGGTTAGAAAATCAACACAAGATTGTCTCGATTGGAATACTGATAGGGGTGACTCTTAACATTGATGGAGTGCACAACATAGCAGATTTTGAAGTCATCAAGATAGTATATGGTAGAAAACCTTATCCATATTTTCTTGGAATCGATTTGGATTTCAACAACCAATCTATTATTGATCTGAAGTAGAGGTAAATGATCTTTGAAGTAACATACAAAAGAGTTATTGTTCCATTGGATCCCACATAGGGAAGACGATATGTGGAACCAACGAAGGGAAAATAACTAAATAACATTTATAGTATGACCATGCAGATCAATGACTATATTAATCTAACTATTGAAGGCATAATCAGTTGGTGAAGTATCAATTCTTATGCATCAGATTCAAAAGAATCCCTGGAACATTGGCAAGAGAGATTGCATGAGGTATCTACAAGAAGACGTGTTCTTATTACCCACACATTGCATTGGATTGGAGCTGAGGTATGTGATCCCCCGAAGTATGATGGACTAAAAGATGTGGATATTTTGTAACATGATTTGAATTGTAGATAACATATCAACAAATATTGATAGTTTTATATATTGCACTGAAAGTGACTCCTGCAAGATGGTGGGATGCACATAAGGATGGAATAGATAATTGGAAGCAATGTAGAAGTTTGTTACAGGTCAAGTTCATAATAGAAACTGAATACGCCGCACATAAGTATACCAGGTTGAGTTTTCCTATAGATTATCTAACATAGTGCACTACGACATGGAGCTTAGTACCTAAGAAAGAATGGATGCACTTGTTTGTACAGACCTTGGATACAATCTTGAGGAATTGGTACTTAGAACTAGAAGTACACAAAGGAAAAGCATATTGGGAATACTTGAGTTGCAAATTGAAGGTAACTTTCAAGTTTGAAGATGATACCCCTTCGATAGACACAACTTTGTATATTATCAAGACCAAGATCTTTACGCCAGAAGATTCAAAGATACTAGCATCCTTATATAGTGCACACAAATATTATGTGATTGTTTAAGAGGTTTTGGAATATTATAATGTTGTTGAAAAGGATCAAGAGGATGAAGAATTTGTGTGGATCTGTAAAAATTGTGTGGATCTGTAGAAATTGAATGATGTATGCTTACATGACCCATTTCCAACCCCATTTATAGATGAAGTTTTGGAGAATGTAGGAGGACATGAAGCTTACCATTTACTAATGGATTCTTCAGGTATCACCAGATTAAGATTGCATAGGAAGATAGGAATAAGACAACATTTGCAACAAAATGGGGATGCTATGAGTATATAGTCATGTTGTTTGGGTTGAAAAATGAACCAGTAGTATTCTCCCACACTGTTTTCACAACTTTTAAAGAATTTATTCATAAGTTCCTAGAAGTATATTTGGATGATTAGATAGTATTCGGTTTGTTGAAATACCATGTTGAAACTTTGTGCTTGATGTTAGATATATGTAGACAATTCTAGATTTATTTGAAATTGAATAAGTGCATTTTATCCGCACCATTTGGTATCATGTTGGGTCATGTAGTATGTAAACAAGGAATTTCATTTTATCTTGTGAAGATTGTTGTTATTGTTGATTTACCACCACCTACTTCAATGTGACAACTAAGAGAAAAAATGGGTCATATGGGGAACTATAGAAATTTTATTAGTGGATACATGTAGATCAAAACCTCATTGGAGAAGATATTGAAGAAAGAGGCCAAGTTTCAATGGAATGAATAATTTAAACAAAGTTTGGACACCTTAAAGAAAAAGCTAGTTACCGTGTCAATTCTAGTATTTCCATATTGGAAGAAAGAATTCCATGTCCATGTAGATACATCATCTATAGAGTTAGGCATAGTTCTAGCTTAGATAGGGGAAGGAGGTTTGGATCATCTCTTCGTATTTTCTAGCTGAAAGTTGTCAACTACTAAACATAATTTCACTACTATAGAGGGTGAAGGATTGGCAATGGTGTATGCACTACAAATGTTTATAAATTATCTTATAGGCTCTCATTTTAAGATGTATACAAATTATTCTACGTTGAGATACTTAGTCAATAAGCCAATGTTGGAGGGGAAGATATGCAGATAGATATTACTATTTCAGGAGTATGACTTTGAAGAGATTATGAAACCTTGGAAATTTAACTCATGAGTTGATCATTTGTCACACATACTAACAGGGGAAGATGTAGGAAATTTTGATGACATTCTAGAAAATGCACACTTTTTTGTAGTACAAATGGTCAATGATTACTTCAAATATATTTTCTAGATATTGAGCATAGGAGCAGCCCCACCCGACTTTAGAACTATGCAGAAGAAACAATTAGTAGTAAAGGAAACAAATTATCAGCTTATAGAAAGGAATTTGTATAAGTTAGGCACAAACTGTATTCTTCAGTGATGTCTATTGGAGCACAAAATAATTATGATATTATCAAAGGCACATGAAAGAGTTGCAGGACACCACTATGCATGGAAAGGGACGTCTTAAAATATTTTGCACATAGGACTTTGGTGGCCCACCCTTCAAAAGGATGTTAAGGAGTTCTATCAGACCTATGATGTCCGTAAGAGAGTTGTAAAGCCATCCATAAGAGATGAGATGCCTTTACAAATTAATACCAGACGTTACATTGCAGGATTTTGACAAATGGGCAGTTGATTTCATTGGACCAGTCAACCCACCAGCAAAAAGATCAGGAGAAAGATATATAATCTTTGTGACGTATTATTTTACCCGATGGGATGAAGTAGAAATTGTCAGAGATTGTAGCACAAAGGCTAATGCACAATTTATTTTTGAGAATGTCGTTACAAGGTTTGGATGTGTGAAAATCCTTATGAGTGATCATGGGACTAATTTATTGAATAGAACGATTACTTATTTGACACAGGAATTTCAGATTCATCACCAGAAGAGCACACCTTATCATCCTCAAGGGATTGGAATAGTGGAAGCATTTAAAAATAATTTGGAGCATGCATTGACGAAGATATGCAATGTAAATCGATATGACTCAGACTTGATGATTCCTGTAGTACTATGGGCATATCATAATACATGTAAGAAGATAACATGAAAGACACCATTTTGATTAGTATATGGCTAGGAAACAATTATGCCCATGGAGTCCATTGTGCTAATTATGCGCATTGTTGTGTTGACAAATCTCATTGACTCTAGTGCAGTAGAGAAAAGACTTTCAGAGCTAGCAGAATTGGAGGAAGACTGTTTTATCATAAGAAAAGACTTTCAGAGCTAGCAGAATTGGAGGAAGACTGTTTTATCATAGGATTTCATCATCATGTTTAGAAATTTCCTAGGAAGGCATGGAATGAAAAACATATTAAAAAAAAGAAGTTCCAAATGGGAGACCTCATTTTTCTCTAGGATAACAAATTTTTGTAGCACCCTGGAAAGTTCCAAATGCACTAGTTGGGTTGATATGTGATAATATTTGTGACAAAGGAATGTGTTGTTCATCTAGAGAAATTGAATGGGGAAAGCATGAAAAGGTTCATAAATAGTATTTGTCTTAAACTATATAGGTACAGTCATGCTTCCACGCACTGACCTGACCACGCAGTATGTGTACCACAATATTTGTATTATATTGTATTATAGAGAAAAAAAAAAGAAAAGAAAAAGAAATAAAATATATTGAGGAAAGCCACAATAAACATTTGAAGAGATAAGAGACTTGAAAACCTGAATCAGAAAATGCAAAAAAAGAGTCAAATATGAACAAGAAAATGTCTTAGAAAGGAAGGAGGATTGAAGAACCAGGATAAAGACTTGCATAGAGGATGAGTAAAGCATTTAATATAAAATGTCATGGAAAGACAACAGGAATGCGTAGTTATTGAAGCGGAATTGATCATACCACATACCTTCTCAACTTACCAACAAAAGGTACTGTGTAGTATAGAGCATTGGAATTTTCATATCCTTTGAATAGAATAAGTCTCACTTGAAGCATAACCAAGACAGAAGGATAAGGAAGGGAAAGGAGAATACTTAGGTGGGTTCCCAGAACATTCAAGATTCACCATGATATTGTGCAAGACACGCTAACTACATAACAGATTGGAGCTCATACACATAGGAACTAAAGATACTTAATTTGCGAAAGTCATTCATACATAGAAACATCATATGGAGCTTATCAAACACAAAGGAGTACTATAAAGATACAATGCATAAGAATAAACACAGAATGACGCATCATATTTAAAATTTTTGGATCCTTCTTTATATAGTATCATTAGAAATTCTCAGATACAACCTATGAGATACAAAGTAAGAATCTGTTACAGAATTTTGGCTCTGGACTTAGGTCGCAAATATCTATCTACCCAAAACTGTATACAAATTACATTTACATAACTTTTTCTCAACTAAAACCCAACAACATTTGTCTAACAACAGAAAAACCCAACCTATCAACAATAGCCAACAGCAAGAACAAGAACAACTATTTTACAATCGTACACATCTAATATATATAAGTTCATTAGGATCTTTTGTCTTTGTGTTAGCATGCTTTCTTGTTCTGGTGTAATTGCTTTTTCCTTGTTGGCATTGTGATGTCCTTTTCCGCAACTGATTTATGTTACTTTTCCTCGCTCTATTTTTCCATCTTCTTTTGTAGCTTGTGAAACTCATGCTAAACCAAAATTAGGATTTTAGTCCTTCTTGCACAGCTTCAAATCCAAAAACAAAGGGCCTAACAGGCTCCGAATGTAAGCCTTGACTCACCCTTGAGTCAAGTACCTGGCTATTTCGCAGCTTCTAGGAGTAATTGTTTCTTTCCCTTGTCCTCCTTTTCCTCTTTAATATCCTCTTCTAATGGTGCTTTCTCTTTCTCTGCCTCTTCAAATGAAGGGCCTGACTCTGGGACCAAATCTAAGGCCTTCTTTTTTACTTCCTGAAAGCTCCCAACTTTATCCTGCCATTTCTTGGCAAGGACTGAGGCCTCAACGACAAACTGTTGGGTGACATCTGTGATACATCCTTTGCACTTGGATGCGACCAAAGAGTTCCATTCAGAGTCTATTGTAGCATTGAATTGATGCATTTGCATGTATATTATCTAAATGACAGGTCGAAAGTTGTACAACTCCTTCTTGGCTATGGATTGCACCTCAAACAGAGAATTCATCTCATTATCTTCTTGTTGAATTTGATCAAACTTATGTTTTTTCTCCAGCATATCCATAGTGAATGAAACTTCCCCATTCAAAAACTATATTTACGTGTGCACATCCTCTAGAGTTTGGTTGTGCTTAGAGATAATTCCCATCCAATCATTGACTTCTTAGAATATCTTTATGCACTCAATCTTGTGCTTATGTAGTGATGCTCGAGCATTTTTTCCTTATAGCACTATTTTCTCCATCTTCTTCTGTAGCTTCTG
>CBVK0101836312.1:0-13351 GCA_900067695.1 Picea abies
AGTGTCGAAAATATTTGTGTGCATTTAAGTAGTAGTGATGTGCGGAAAAAATAAATAATAAATAAAGGTACGCAGGTGTGTGCACTAAAATTTGGTTCTGCACTGTGCAGAGTCGTTGATGCGGGAAAATAATGTTGTGTAGGTATGCGCAATAAACATTTGGTTTTACGCAACAAATAATGGTGCACAAGGTATGTACACTAGATTTTGGAACTGCATTGTGTAGAATTGGTCGTGTGTGCATAATATGGGTGTGCGAAAAAGTGCACTAAAGTTCAACATCGCAAGGTGTAGATATTGTGGCACACAAATAATTTTCTGGTGCGTAGGGAGTATTGGCACAGGGTGTGAAGACACTAAAACTTAGCATTGTGTGGTGTAGTGCTTTCAGTGTGCACATAATATCGATGAGTGACACAAAATTTGTGCTTAGTAAATATTGGCACGTGACAAAATATTGTTGCGCATGAAGTATTGGTGTGCGGTGTGGACAAACTAAACCTTGGCATTGTGTGGTGTAGTGCTTGTAGTGCACACAAAATATTAGTGCGCGACACAAAATTTGCGCTCAGTAAATATTGGTGCGTGACAAAATATTGGTGCGCAGGAAGCATTGGTGCACATTGTGAACATGCTAAACCTTAGTGTTGTGCGATGTAGTGCTTGTCGTGCATGTAGAATATTGGTGCGCGACACAAAATTTTTGATCAGTAAATATTGGCACGTGACAAAATATTGGTGCATAGGGAGTATTGGCATGCAGTGTGAACACACTAAACCTTGACATTGTGTGGTGTAGTGCTTGCAATGCACGTAGAATATTAGTGCGTGACATAAAAGTTATGCTCAATAGATATTGCCACGCGAAAAAAAAAGTATGCACACTGGATATAGGTGCGCAGTGGATGCGCTACATTTTAGCCTTGCGTGTGTAAAACTTGCACATGCTAAATATGGGTATATAATTGAGAAGTAGTGAATGTGAATTCGATTGGTTAGTTAATTTCACAAGAAATTAGAAGAAATAATTCTAATGCATTATGGAAACAAAATTGTACAAAATTTCATGAATTTGTTAATTGTTTAGCCTAACAAATTTTGTTGGCTGAAAATTTTGTAGAGTTAACAACATTTAGAGCAGAATAGGATCAACACAATTTTAGAATCATGGAAAATGTGTAGGGAGCTTACAACCATGAAGAAGAGATAAAAGGAATGTATGTCAATATGGGTAATGAAGGTACAAATTCAAATGGACATGGAGAATGTAATAAAGATAGAATGAACTTGTCAGAGACAATAAAAAGTTTGCAAAAGGATGTCCTAAGTTATAAATTTGATAATTATATGATTATTAAAGACAAGGAGCAACATGAATACTTTAACATCAAGTTAATGAAGATCTTGGAAAAAATAGAGAAGAATATGGATAAGGATTCCGAGTCAAGCAAATTAGGGAGCCACAACTCACATGATAAGAGGAGAAGAGTAAGAAGAGTTGACAAACATCACCATCACTCCCTAAGGGATTCAACTAGGAGAGCACACAACAGTTCAATTCCATCCCCTGTCAAGAAGTAAAAGAAGAGGTCTGGGGTGGATGAGCTACAGCGGAAATGAAAAAAATCAAGCCTCCTACTTTTGATGGTTAACACAAGAAGGATGAGGATGAAGATACATGGGTGTTAATAATGAGGAAGTATTTTCAGTTTCATTATTACTCTTCACAGGCATAAGGTAGAATTACTATTTATCAGCTCAAGGGAAAGGCATCAATGTGTTGGGACCAATTTGTGCAGGTACAACACATTGATGAGAAGAAGGTGACTTGGAGGGAATTCAAGAGGTATTTTCAAAGGAAATACTTGACTAAGAGATACTATGATAATAAAATGAAGGAATTCTTTGAACTGAAGCTTGGGAGTATGACCATAGATGAGTATGAAAGGAAGTTATTAGAGCTGCTAAAATATGTTTCCTTCATCAAGAATGATAAAGTTAATATTCATATATATTTGAGTGGGTTTCCATCATTTATTAGTGACAGGATACAATACGATGATCCCAAAACATTGGAGGAAACTATAAGAAGGTCTAGGTTCCTTTATGATCAACAGAAAGGGAGAGAAACTTACCAAAAATATTGGGAAGACAAGAAGAAGAGCAAGATGGAATAGAGGAAGAAGGGAACCAAGCCACTTTTCTTTAGAAATAAATCTTAGGGAAAAGTAACTTCTAAAGAATATAGAATGACATAGACATTGGGGAAAATACCAAGACAACCAACTATTCAATGTTGGGGTTGTAAAGGAGATCATATGTATAGAGATTTCCCTCACAAAAGTGAAAAAGTGAGGACTGTTCGCAATGTACAACAAAATGAAACAGTGGAGGACATGGGAATAAATGTACCTAAGATCTATGCGGCCCTGGACAACAAGCAAGATGAGTTTGAGTGACATATGATTGAAGTGAAAGGTAATATAAATAACCAACCCATCACTATTTTAATTGATTCAGAAGCTATTCATAGTTATCTAGATCCTAAGTTGGTGGAGAGATTTAAATTTCCAAGAAGCAAGCTTGGAAAACCTTGGATGGTGTAGCTAGCTACATGAGCTAAAAGAAAAATTAATGAGATGGTTAAGGCATGTCCTGGAGGGAATTCAAGAGGTATTTTCAAAAGAAATGCTTGACTAAGAGATATTGTGACAAGAAATTAAAGGAGTTCTTTGAACTCAATCTTGGGAGTATCATCATAGATGAATATGAAAAGGGGTTTTTAGAGATGTCGAAGTATGTTTATTTCATCAAGGATGAACAAGTTAAGATTAAGAGGTATTTGAGTGGGCTTCCATTATTTATCAATGAAAAGATACAATATGATGATCCCAAAACATTGGAGGAAGCCATAAGGTAAGCTAAATGTCTTTATGATCAACATAAAGGAAGAAAAACTTTCCAAAAATCTTGGGAAGACAAGAAGAAAATCAAGCCACCATTCTTCAAAAATAACTCTTAGGGAAAACCAACTTATAAAGTACCCAAAATGACCAATACATTGGGGAAAATCCCAAGGAAACCACATATTCAATGTTGGGGTTGTGGGGGAGATCATATGTACATAGATTTCCCTCACATAGGTGAAAAAGTGAGGATTGTTCACAATGTACAACAAGTTGATACCATGGAGGACATGGGAAAAAATGTACCTAAGATATATGCAACCCTGGATAACAAGCAAGCTGAGTTTCAGTCACATATGATTGAAGTGAAAGGTAAGATAAAAAACCAACCCATTGTTATTTTAACTGATTCTGGAGCTAGTCATAGTTATATAGATCCTAAGATGGTGGAAAGATTTCAATTTCCAAGAAGAAAGATTGGAAAATTTTGGTTGGTGCAGCTAGCTTTATGAGCTAAAAGGAAAATTAATGAGATGATTAAAGCATGCCCAATGGACAAGAATGGACTTCGCACCAGGGAATATTTGAACATCATACTTTTAGGATCCTATGACTACCTAATTGGTATGGATTGGTTGGAAAAAAATGATGATATAATAAATTGTTATAATAAGGAATTTACTTGCTTAGAAGAGGAAGGGGACTTAAGGAAAGTATAGGGAATTCCCAGGGTAATAATTGTCAGAGAAGTTACAGCCTTGCAACTGAAGAAAAGTTACAGGAACGGATGTCAAGTATTTGCAGCGCATATTGAATAGACATATAAAGATAAGATGCCAAATATTGAAGATTATGTAGTCCTAAAAGAGTTTGAATATGTATTTAAAGAAATACCAGGATTTCCACCCAAATGAGATATTGATTTCTCCATCAATATGATGCTTGGAGAAACCCCAGTATCCAAGACCTCTTACAAGATGAGTACACCAGAACTGATGGAATCGCAAATGCAATTGGAAGAGCTTCTAAAGAAGGGGTATATACGCTCGAGTGTGTCACCTTGGGGTGCCCAATATTATTTGTGAATAAAAAGGATGGAACATTGAGACTTTTCTTTGACTTCAGGAAGTTGAACAAGGTAACTGTGAAGAACAAGTATCCTTTTCCAAGGATATATGACCTCTTTGATGAACTGAAAGATGAAAAAATATTCTTGAAGATTGATCTTAAGTCGAGCTCTCATCAAGTAATAATTAAAGAAGAATAAATCAAAAAGATTTCCTTGAGAACAAGGTATGTCCATTATGAGTTCACAGTGGTGCCATTTGGGTTAACAAATGCACCAATTGTCTTCATGTGTCTCATGAATGGTATATTTAGGAATTACTTGGATAAGTTTGTCATTATCTTCTTGGATGATATTTTGATATATTCTAAGCCTAAATAAGATCATGAACAACAATTAAGAATGGTGTTATAAGTATTGGGGGAGCATCAGTTGTATGCCAAATTGAGCAAGTGCTCATTTTACCAGAAGAAAATTCATTATTCGGGCCATATCATTTCATAAGAAGGGATAGAAGTAGATCTAGAAAAGATAAAGTCCATTGAAGGATGGTCAACACCAAGGAATGTATTATAGGTGAGATCATTCATGGGCCTTGCAAGTTACTATAGGATATTTATTGAAGTATTCTCAAATATTGCACACCCAATTAATTCCTTACAGAAAAGAGGCGTAAAGATTGGGTGGACATTGGATTGTGAAAGGAGTTTCCAACACTTCAAGAAATTATTAACAAGTGCTCCAATAATAAGTATTTTTGATCCAAATGAAGATTTCATTGTATGCACTAATGCATGTGAATAAGGACTTGGTGGAGTCCTAAGTCAGAATGGGTTTGTGGTGTGCTATGAATCAAGAAAATTGAAGGATCATGAAAAGCACTATGCTACTCATGATTTGGATTTGGAAGATATAGTGCATGCTTTGAAGATGTGTATGAACTACCGCATGGGGATAAAATTTGAGTTGAGGATAGACCATAGTGGTCTGAAATACTTGTTTGGAAAACCAAATCTAAATTCCAGGAAAAGAAGGTGGCCAGATTACCTCAATGAATATGATTTTGATATAAAACATATAAAAGGTAAAGAGAATTAGGTGGTTGATGCACTCAACAGGAGGGTGCATGAGATGCATAATACAACCATTCACATGTACCAATCATATTTGAAAGACAAAATCCTTGTGGCTACAAAATCAAATCATAAACAGATGGAGGTAAAGAAAAAACTTTAGAAAGATAATTTACAAGATAAAGTTGAAGACTATAAGATGGAAAAATATGAAATTATCATGTACAGGGGAAGAATTTATGTGCCAAATTCTCAGGAGTTGAAGAATCAGATATTGGGAGAAATGCATAATGTGCCTTATGTTGGACACCCAAGTTACTAGAAAACTATTGCAGTTGTCAAGAGCCATTATTCTTGGTCAGGCATGAAGAAATAAGTTGTTGATTTTATTTCCAGGTGTTTGGAATGCCAAAAGGTCAAGGTTGAACATAGAAACCCAACTAGTTTGCTACATCCATTTTCCATCCCCAAGTGGAAATGGGAAGTTGTAACATTTAATTTTATCATTAAAATACCAAGAACAAGAAAGAATCATGATTATATCATGGTAGTTCTTGATAATCTTACCAAAGCTATCCATTTTATTCCAGTAAAGCTCACTCACAAGGAAACTAACATAGCTGATATTTATCTGAAAGAAATAGCTTGATTACATGGAATTCCCAAGACAATTGTGTCTGAAATAGATCCAAAATTTACTTCATATTTTTGGAAAGGATTATTCAAGAGATTTGGAACAAATCTGCATTTTAGCACAATTTATCATCTAGAGTCAGATGGGAAGATAGAAAGGGTGAATATGGTAATAAAATATATGTTAAGGATGTATGTGATGGATAAACCATCCAAATGGGAGGATTATTTGCACTTGGTATATTTTTCTTACAACAATGGGTACCAAGAATCCATGATGATGAGCCCATTTGAGGTGCTTATGGCAGAAAATGCAACATACCTGTGATCCGGTACAACCCAGTAGACCGAGCAGTGGTTGGGACATAACTACTCACAGAAATGGAAGAGCAGATGATGAAAATAAAGCAAAGTTTAAAGGATTCCCAAGATAAGAAGAAAAGCTATGATGATAAGGGAAGAGCTCACTAGGAATATAAAGTGGGTGACCATGTGTTATTGAAAGTAAAGGCCAACAGAATTTCCCTGAAGTTGGGAATTTTCTCAAAGATGGCAACTCATTTGAAATCATGGAAAGGATTGGACCTGTAGCATACATGCTTTCCTTTCCTGCATCAATATGTATTCATAATGTATTCCATGTATCATTTCTTAAAAGGTATGTACCTGATGCTAATCATGTCATTGATTGGAATGTGATTCAGGTGGAGCAAGAAGGAAACTTTCAAGTGAATCTAGTGTGCATATTGTACCAGAAAATAAAGAATCTCTGGAATCGATCCATAGGGTTAGTAAAGGCCCAATGGACCTGGTATGGAACTAAGGATGCAACTTGGGAGAAGGAGGATGATATGCAAGTAAAATACTTGCATCTTTTTGAAGACTTTTGAAATTTTGGTTGTATATGCGTATATACTTCACTGAGCACAGTCCATAAATAAAGGGGAGGGGAATATAATACCCCTAGGATGAACCCCAATTGTACATGTAAATGTAATTGTAATTTTCATATAAGTTGGTGAGATGATGGTAGAATATCTTTGTTTTGGTTTTGTGTGCATTGCGATAAGGAATGCACAATTTTAGAATGAATATAGCACGCACCTATGTAAGTGTGTGAGGATTGCGCACTGGAAGAGGAAAAATTTAATGTATACAGTGCTCACCAGTGTAAGCGTGCAAGGATGGCACACTAACTGAAGAATGCGCACATCCCCGGATTCTGCGCACAACGACTTAGTGCACGATTTTGAGGCCAGAGAGCCTTTTGTATATATGTTATGTTATAATGTGCACCCGTGTAAGTGCGCAAGGGTGGTGTACTAAAAGAAGAGTTGTGCAACATAGTATTTCCACACACACATGTTCAGTTCATGATATTTGTGTTTTTTAGGCTGGTGATCTTGGATGCAAAAAGACCAGTACTTTTGTACTAAAAACGTAAATCTAATCACATGCAAATATAATGAAAAACACATCATTATGGCAGACCAACCATGTAAAAGAGTATGGGGGGATAAACTCCACTAGTTGAGGATAAGGGGCTAAGTTAAAACTCCACTAGTTGAGGATAAGGGGCTAAGTTAGTGGGGAGATTAAACCCAAAGGAATATTATATTAATATTCCTTAAAGTATAAATTATGGGAATTTATTTTATCCTAAGTCCTAAGGATGGGGACAAGTGGACCCAAGGTAGTGACAGGTGTCAAGTTGGGAACATGAATTGATAGAGTTTGAACTTAGTGCATTTATATTTTTTTTGGGATCATTCGATCAGGGGGGGTTACTGACTCAGCTATCACCCATACCCTATTGTTACTGTCACAAAGACTTGTACCTTGGTTAGCTTGGGAGTTGGACTAAAGAGGAAGGTTGTCAGGCCAGTAGAACATTGCATTCTTTCCAGGTGAGAGAATTGTTGGGAATTATTATCCCAAGGTGCCAAACTGCAATGACAAGGCTTTGAGACTTCATGTCCAACCTCTTGTTGAATCCCTAGAAAGGACATGGGAAGTTGAAGGAATGTTGAGAAAAGAAGGGAAACAATTCTTGGGGTGGGACATACATGTGGGGAAGGAGGGACTGTAGGTTGTTAGTACAAATTGGCACATGTGATTGAGGTTCGTGTTGTTGATATACTTTATCCTGGTTAGGAAACCTTACCTGGGTGGATTTTAGCCCCAAATCAGGGGTGATCCACTACTGAGAGTTATGAGCAGTGCGATATAAGGCAGGAGGGAACTTGGAAGGTCTACACACAGTTTGTGTTCATTTAATCAAATATAAGTGTCAATTGTGTTTTAAATCATGTGTTTCAATAATAATTATGCATTTTATTTCATGGGTTTTTCCTGTTTATGCTGCATGTATATTTTTTTTATGATTATGTATAAAACTGTGCATTTCAGAGTAATTTTATATTTAATTAGTATCAGATTTCAAAAAATTTTATAAGTGGCATAGCCAGTTGGTGACTGGGGATGTTACACTGGTCCTCATGTCGACGACATCGTAGGCTCCGCAAATACTAAGACTACAGACCTAGTGATGAACTAGATGAAATATTTGTCTCTTAGCCAACCTGTAGTAGGACAAGTTACAACTTCATCCTCCCCCACCCAAACGGTAGATGTGTTTTCTTTACAGTCATCGTCAAACCAAAATGGTAACCATAAACCTGAAGGGAACAAGAGGAAAGGACAAGGTAATAATCATAAGGGTGGGAAGAATAATACCAAAGTCAAGGACAACAATGATAATGATAATTCTAATAATATTGATAGTGAGGAAAAGAAAGAAAAGAGGAAGGTGAAGTTTCCCTATAAACTTTGAAAAGATGATCACCTTACTCACTTGTGCCCCAAAATTGAGGAACCCTTGAGGCTCATTGCATAGCAGCATCCTATCGTGATGACTAACCCATTTCCACATAACCAAAATATGACCTTGGGAACCTCTAACACCGCAAATGTCTAGAGCTGGAGTCAAAATCCCTTGGCACATGATGGTGGCCATATTTTCATCAATATCGTTAAGCCTCATATTGATATAGCCACTCAATCTCACGATTACGGTTCTTCATAGAATCTTTTAGGTTCAAATTCTACTCCTTTGTTGAAAACGCCTTTGCATATTGATGAGACAAAACCTCCACCTCATACTTCGAAAGGAGTCCTTAAGCGCTTTTCCCACAATCCTAATCTAAGAGTTGCCAAAAAATACTTGATTGTCGAGGATTTAGGCCAAACCCCATGAAATATGTCATCTTTGGAGGTGCTCCAGACGTGTCCTTCACGGAGGAACTCCCTACTATCTATGTTAGGAGCTCTAGACCCGTGTGGGTCAAATGTTATCAAGTTTGATGTTACAGATGTTAAGCCTCATTTAACTTACCACATGGCCTTTCAAATCCATGTGGATTACATGAAAGATACCATCAATCATAATGTAATTGATGAAGGTGATTCGACATTCGTGTTGTATATAGATTCTTGGAAATCCATTGGATCTCCACCCATGTCTCAATCCATGACCATGTTTATTGCATTCTATGGGCATTATTTTATACCCTACGATATCCTTCCTACTTTTTTCAGTCAAGTCAAGTTGCATATCAGGCTATTCAAGAAGATACTGCTGACCCAGATCCTTCCTCCTCGTGGACAGACAAGGTGGATCCCATCTTATTTCCCATATGGGTCATTCAATAATCTTGTTTGCATGAATTCCTTGAAGATAATTTACCCTCAAATGAAGCCATCTTAGAGGCCATGTCTGGTCTTGATAGTCCTTGGGACGATATGCATCATCACTCCTATTTTCTCCTAGAGCTTCTTAGGATTGAACAAGATGAATTTAGGTCCACCCTCAGGGAGATGGTTAGTCACGCCATAGTTCTGTTAGATACACATGGTATTTATGTTGATGGAAACATGGTGAACATTTCTCCTATCGTTACGATCAACATCTCTCGAACCCCTGGTAAAATTGAAAACGTGTATATCGGTGCAGATTGTTTGCCTACTGAAATTCAGATCAACATCGATCTCTTCAAAGAATTTCAAGATGTATTTTCTTGGTTGTATGAAGAGATTCCAATGATCAATCCTACTATTGGCGAACATAAAATTAAAACCTATCCAAATGATAAACATGTTCGACAATGTCTTAGAGCTGTAAATCCTAGGAAGGCCCCCTCTATTAAGGAAGATGTGAAGAAAATACTCAACGTTGGCTTCATCTACCTTGTTCCCTTGACAGAATGGGTTTCCAACCCCATTCTCATAGATAAAAATCAAGAAACCGTCTGTGTATATATGGATTTTAGGGACTTGAACAAGGATTTTCCCAAAGATAACTTCCCCACTCCTTTTATTGACCATATTATCGATGATGGTGAGAAAAGCAAAGTCTTTTCCTTTACGGATAGATTTTTAGGTTCAAATAAAATTCAAATCAAACCCGAGGATCAACATAAGATGAAATTTATTTTCCCTTGGGGTACCTTTTCATACCGAAAAATTCCTTTTGGTCTTAAAAATGCTGGAGCAGCCTTACGACATGCCATGACCTTTGTGTTTCACGATCTTAAGAATATTTTCAAAGCTTATCTAGACAATCGTGTTTCTCACTCTCGTAAGAGGGTAGATCACTTGACTCACCTTCAAATAGTATTTGAGAGATGTCATTATTATCGCATTCAGTTGACCCCTCACAAGTGCATCTTTTGCATTAGGCCTGGTCATCTTTTAGGATTCATAGTTTCTGAGCATGGGATCATGGTGGATCCTATGAAGGTTGAGGAAATACTTTGGTTTCCTCCCACATGCAACATTTGAAAACTTCAAGGTTTACATGGGAAGGACAACTTCCTATGTCCTTTCATCATTAACTATGCCAATATAACTAAAGGTTTCATGCATCTTTTGAATAAGGACACTCTGTGCATATGGGATGAGTTAGCCCAGGAATATTTCGACGCTCTTAAGAAAACCTTGGTATCTGTGCCCTTGCTAAAGCCCCCTGATGAGCTCCATGAGCATGTTTTCTACTACCTTAGTCGAAATCTAGTTGGTCTTGAACTTAAATACTCTCACGTAGAGATGCTAGCCGTGACTGTTGTACATACGGTTAAGAAATTATGATATTATATCTTAATCTACAAAACTATCATGGTTGCGTATATCAATCCATTTAAATACATCCATACCAGGCATATCATACGGGGAAATACAATAAGTGTATTTTTATTTTGCAATAATTTGATCTCGATGTTGCTGCTGCAAAATCCAAGAAATTACTATTCTTTTTCGAACTGATGTCAAACTTCCCTAGATTAGATGAGGATATTCTTCATGGAGATTCATTTGCATATGAACATATATTACTTATCTCATATTTTCACCCCTGGTACAGAGATATTTTAATCTACCTTAAAACCTTGAAGCTTCCCCAACATCTTTCGAGAGACGATCGACGATGTATACGCCATCAAGATAAAAATTACCTTCTTGTCAGTGACACTTGTATTGTCGAGGGGTGGATAATATTTTTCATCATTGTTTAACTCACGAGGAGGTCGGGGATGTTATAAATGTCTGTCATAGTGGGGCATGTGGTGGTCATTTATCTGGGCTTGTGACATCCCAAAAGATATTGCAAGGAGTTGATTATTTTTGGCCGTTAATTTTTAAGGATTGCATTGAAGCAGTCAATAAGTGTCACCCTTGCCAGGTGTTCTCTCAGAAAATTCCCTCACACCCAACCCCTCTTCACTCAGTCATCACCGTCGATCCCTTCACTAAGTGGGGGGTGGATTTAATGGACTGCAACTCAACTTCGTCTGGGGGGCACTATCATATTATCGTGGTCATGGATTATTTTACTAAATGGATTGAGGCCATGCTTACCGTTAAATCCAATGGTAAGACTACAACATTTTTTGTACTCAATTAAACTATAGCCTAGTTAGGAATCCAAAAATATATTGTCACTGATCATGGAAGTCACTTCTAGAATGACATAATGACATATTTAGCATCAAAACAAGGGTTTACACATGGTCATTCTTCCCCTTATTATCCCCAAGAAAATGGAAAAGTAGAGGCCGTGAATAAATCTCTAAAGACCATTTTGAAAAAAAATGGCATCCAAAGTAAATATAACTGGCATGTGATGCTTTACCCTGCACTTTTGGCATACCAAACTATGATGAATAATTGCATTGGTTTCTCACCATTGCAGTTAGTACACAGTGTGGAGTCGATTCTTCCTATTGAATGTGAAATTCCTTCCCTTAAGTTGGAAATTGAGCTCCTACCTGACACATCGATGTCGAAGCTCACCTCATACGCCTAAATCACCTTGATGAGCAGTGTCGAGATGCCTCTATGGCCATCGAAGAAAATAAATGTTATGTTAAGGTTTAATATGACAAGTCTATCTGTCCCCAATGGTACAATGTGGGTGACTTGGTTTTCCTTTATAACGAAGATAAGGAATTGTTAGGGGAAGGAAAGTTCAACCCCATATGGCACGACCCTTATATCGTGTGACATATCCTAGAGAATGGAGCCTATGAATTATAATTTTATGAGGGGAATGTGTTGGACGAGCCCAGAAATGGGCTCTACCTTAGAAGGTATTACGCTTGAGCTCTTAAACTTGTGTTATAAAAATAAGATCGCGGAGCAGTAAAATAAAACAAATGAAAAAATAAAACATAGAAGATACAAAATACAATAGAGACATAGATATACATGGTTCACCCAGTGTAGGATATGTCCACCTGAGAAATTTTGAGGTCCTTCCTTTTTATTATCCAGCAAAATGAATGGATACAACCTACAACACACGCGTTGTAACTTCCTCTTATTTCTCTCACAGTCTCCTCTCTTAGAATACAATATTCATGATAATCCACAGCCACAATACAATTCCCTCATAAAAGAGGGTTTCCTTTGAGGGAAAAAATACCTAAAATAACTTCTATTTTCATTTCTATGACCTTATAATGAATGGTACAGATTGACTATGAAATTACAATATTTTACAAGGGATTTTTTCCCAAAATTTTGCTTCACGGGTGCTGCCCCTTAATCCCCCTCCAAGGGGGCTACAAAAATTGTTGCCAGCCCCCTTTCCCCCCATCGATGAGAGTTGTGCTGGAAACACCCCCACACCCCCCCGTTAGAGAATGGGGTCCAAGCACGGCTAAAAACAACCTCTGAATCAAGAATATAATCAGGCTCCATAAACAACAATCTCCCACTTGGAGACTGGTCACAATAAATCCACTGTTGTTGTACATGTTGGACTATAATCCACCTTGAACTTGGAAAATTTATCATCTTCACCTTCATGCTTTAAGAACAATTAAAACTGAGTAGAAACATAGTTTCTCCTTGGTTACTCCCTTTGTTAACATGTCTGTAGGATTCTAGCTAGTATGTATCCTTTTCAACTTCAAATGTCCATCTTCCAAGATTGATCATATGAAATGGTACCTGATTTGTATATTCTTTTTTTTTAACAGAAACAGTTATAGATTATATTAAAAGGGTGGACTAGCCACAAATCCGATTACAAATGGCCTTGAATTTCTTCGGGCCTGCCTTTCTGATCCATTCTACTTCTATAGCTAGAGACTTGTGAACTGAACTAGTTCCTGTAC
>CBVK0101836314.1:0-18446 GCA_900067695.1 Picea abies
GACAAGGATCATTAGTTGAAGTTGGATAGTGGATCACTTGCTTGAGAAATTGTATTGGTTGCCTTGTTTCACCTTGTTGGTCAGCTTTGTACCCTATTGTTGTGTTGTCACCGCCCAGGGAAAAGGGGTAATACTAGGGGGGCCTCCCAAGGGTAACGTTCCAATCCTGAACATACTTAATATTTTCCATCATAAAACTTTTCATATATTCTAAACTTTGGTTATGGCCCATACTCTCATGAGAAAGGGGCTGACAACCCAAAGGTAGATTGCAGTTGTTATAAAAGAATAAGAAAATGATGCTAAAAATAAAGTGAATGTAGCAAATAAGGATCACCAAAATCCAGTCCAACTTGAGCTCTACTCATTCAATGCTCACCCCGATCCCAAAAAAGTAATGCTAAAGCTTGGAAACCTACAAAGGGGGACCCTCAAAGCAAATTATAAATGAAAGAAGGAATTGGAAAGATGGCTAATGAAGGGGTTTGGAAAAGGGTGGCAGGCAAATATTGGGTAACTCAAGAGAAAGCACACCCTCAACAAAAGTGATCATAGAGATGGATACCATAAGCCATGAAGGAAGCACTAAACCATAACATCTTCACACTTACTCTTGATGGGATTTTGCTTTCCCTTGTCACTCTCGAGACCTATCTCTCTACCTAGGTTATTTGCTTCTTGTCTAGGTGGCACACCTAATAGGTTGGATGAAGGCCCTCCCATACTTAAACTTGGTAACCCTCACAAGGTCTTGGGATTGTGTAATACTTGAAGGGGATATTGGTGTGAATTGCTTACATGGCTTGTATCTTAGGCATCAACTTACTTTGCATTATTTAAGGACTAACGTGTCTTATGAACATTGGTTTACTTTGCCTTATATTCTGCTTTGTTTGAATGGCCTTGACATGGTTCTTTGAGGGACATTTTGGGTTGTGCCTTATTGTAGGATTTTGACATGTACGATGGAGAGAAATAAGTCATCCAATGACTCAACACCTTTAGATAGTGGCTCTCACACCCTTGGAACCTTGGATGATGGACAAATGGGCTTAGTTTTGAGCAGGCTGGTCATTATGCCACATACATGGGTTGAAATCCCACGGGCTGAGCAGAGAAACTAGGAGTTATTATGTACAGAAGATGGAAGATGTTGCCTTTGGATGCATCATGGCATCACTGGAGAATGATATTGCACCCCTCTTACACTAGGATGTGGCCTTTGGAGGCCTATGATGTCACCATCTAGCCTTTGACGTCACCTTGGAGGTTAGGGTTCAATGGATGATGTGGTTCCAAAGGTAGTTTGACTTGAAGAGACACATGGCATGGCACCTTTTCACATTGAAGCATGAAGCATGGCCTTTGGAGGCCCAACATTCCACTCCTTGAGATTGGACGTCACATTTTTAAGCCCTACGTCACCCTTCTAGGGAATGAAGTCACCCTTTTTAGGGTTTTCTTTTATATATATTGTATTTTTTGCATATTGTAGAGGCAAATGAAGGGGTCAACCCTCTTCTAATTTGTTGTTGACAAATTTATGTGTAAAAATTGGTTAAGGTGGCCTCATATAAATAGGCCACCTTCTCATTTTGTTTTATCATCATCATCATTACTCACCATTTGTGAGAAGAAGTCTGAAATTTTCTTCCTCTTTGGCTATCTATCTCTTCTACCTTATGCGCCTTTCTTGGAGGATCAAGTTGTGAATGGTTTGTTGATTTTTGAAGAGGAATTTCTGCAATTAGGGTTTTGTCTCATGGTATCTTGGCTAAAGTAAGTTAATTTTATGCAATTTATCTTTATGTTGTTATGTTTCATGGTGAATTTTGCTACTTTATGCTAGATGTATTGCTTGGTAAAACCCTAAGAGAGGAGCATAATTGTTGCCTCCTCTCACAAGGTTATTCTTGTTCAAATTTGGCAAATCTTTCTTGCTAGGGTTAGCATCCTAAAGCTCTAAAGTGCTAGCACTTTAGGATTTTAGCCCTAGACACTTGATTTTGATCTAGTTGAAGCATTGATAAGGGAGAAGATTGCTAGAGCCCAAATGTGCTTGCACTCTAGCAATCCTTCTCTTTAAGATTCAAACCCTAAGGCCCTAATGTGCTAGCACTTTAGAGTTTAAGCCCTACCTCTTAGTCTCTACTAGTTCAATCTTCAAGCATTGTTGTATTGTTTGTTATAAAGACTCCAAGCCCTCAAAGGCAGTGATTTTACAGCTCTCTTGTGGTGAAATTGATGAACAAACACTCTCTTTCAATTCTCTCAAGCTCTCTACTAACATTGCTAACACTAACACTTACTAATTTGCTAGTTAACTTGCCGTTGTTGCAAAAGTTTGTTACAGCCACCTGATAACTCTTTAATTTGCTGCATACATTCATTTATTGGTGGCTTGACTCATTCAGAAAGTGCATCTAACAATTGGATGTTAATCTAGTGAATTTATGCTATGTTTTCCTTGTCAATTGTTGCATTTCTAAAGCATAATTGTTGTCGCTGTTATAATTTTTTCATTGTTGTTGTACTACTGTTCATTGCTGCAAATTCATAACTGCCATAGCAACTTTCATTGTCTAGTGTCTTTAAGAGGCAGGTACTCGAACAGCTTCATATCTCTTTTACCATCATGACCTGGACCAATCTTTAGGTGATCAAGAGAGGGGGCGGTAGACTTGGCTACTTTACTTGCTACTTTGATCCAATTGTTTTCAATGCTTTTGACTCCTAAAAAAAATTAAGCCCTTATCATTTAAACTTTTTGAAATATCACTTCATTTCATGTGATCGTGCCTGAACAAATTTACAATATAACTAAATAGCTAAGTTGCACGAAACGGGGAAACGTTTCCAAGTTTCCGAAACCAGGACGGTACGAAACAGGCCCAAAAAAATGGAAACGTCCGGGGAAGCGCCGGGGAAAACACCGTATATAAAAAGATTAAAAAATATATATATATATATGTATATATAGTTTTTTTTAAATAAGACATTATATTGCAAGAAAAACATAATGATGCAAAAAAAATGCAATAATGATGCAAGAAAAAGATAGAAAATGCAAAAATATATATATATGACTGTTTGGGGGCCCCATGGCCCCCTTTTGTTTTCTTATTTCGCCTCAAAGACGCCCAAAACACTGGCCGTACGGGCCGGTACGGCTAGGAAACGACGTCAGCCGTACCGTACGGACACACTAGCCAGAATCTTGTAGACATGTTAACAAAGGGAGTAACCAGGGAGAAACTAAGTTCATGCTCAATTTCAGTTCATCTTCAAGCATGAAGGTGAAGATGAGAAATTTTCCAGGTCCAAGGTGGATTATAGTCCAATAAGTACAACAACAATGGAGTTGTTGTGATTAGTCTCCAAGTGGGAGATTGTTGGTTGTGGAGCCTGATTATCTTCTTGTTTTCATAGGTCTTTGTTTTCATTCGTGTTTATACCCCATGAATATTGTACACCCCTCCACGCGAGGGGGTTTCATGGGGGGCTTTCCCCCCTGCAGGGTCTGGGGGGCTTATCCCCCTGACTAGGGGGTCCAGGGGCAAGCGGGTTCCCAAAGGAAAAATTTCCTTGTAAATGTATATTGTAATTTCATAGTAAATCTAGATCGTTCGTTATAAGGTTGCAAATCTGACGGTAGAAGTTATGTTAGGGTTTTTTTCCCTAGAAGGAAACCCTCTTTTATGAGGGAAATGTATTACGACTATGTATCATTGTGAATATTGTATTCTGAGAGAGGAGATTGTGAGAAAAAGAAGAGGAAGTTACAGTGGGTGTATTGTAGGTTGTATCCCTTCATTTGCTGGATAATAAAAAGGAAGGACCTAGTAATTTCTCTAGTGGATGTATCCAACACTGGGTGAACCACGTATATCTATGTCGAGCTATTGTATTTTGTATCTTATGTGTTCTATTTCTGCATTTGTTTTTATTTTATTGCTCTGTGATCCTATTTTTCTAACAGTAACTCAATGTCACTATAAGGTATGGTTAGTCCTTTTTTCATGTAACATGTTGTTTTTAATTTATTGGGCATGTGGACAAGAATAATTGATTGAAGTTGGACAGTGGATCACTTTCTTGAGAAGTTGTCTTGGTTTCCTTGTTTCACCTTGGTGGTAAGCTTGTGTGCCCTAGTCTCGTGTTGTCACCGCCCAGGGAAAAGGGATAACACAGGGGGGGAATCCCAAGGGTGCATTTTTTGCCGACCATACTTAACATTTTCCATCATAAATCCTTTCACATATCCAAAACTTTGGCTATGGCCCATATTCCATGAGAAATGGGTTGAAAACCTGGAGATAGATTGTAGTCGCTATAAAAGATTGAGAAATTGATGCTAAAAATAAAGTGAACATAGCAAAATAGGACCACCAAAATCCAGTCCAACTTGAGCTCTACTCATTCAGTGCTCACTCCAGTCCCAAAAAAGTAATATTAAAGCTTGGAAATCCATAAAGGGGGACCCTCAATTCACAAATTATAAATGAAAGAAGGGATTGTAAAGATGGCTAATAAACATTTTTGGAAAAATGTGGCATGCAAATATTGGGTAACTCAAGAGCAATCACATCCTCAACAAAATTGCTCATAGAGATGGACACCATAATCCATGAAGGAAGACTTAAGCCATAACATCTTCACACTTTCTCTTGGTGGGTTTTTACTTTCCCTTGTCACTCTTGGGACATATCCTTCTACCTAGTTTATTTATTTCATGTCTAGGTGGCACGCCTAATAGGGTTGGATGAAGGCCCTCCCATACCTAAACTTGGTAACCCTCACATGGTCTTGGGATTAGGTGATACTTGAAGGGGATACTATGGTGAATTGCTTACATGGATTGTATCTTAGGCATCAACTTACTTTTCATGATTTAAGGACTAACGATTATTTTTAACATTGGTTTATTTTGTCTTATATTCTTCTTTTTTTTTAATGGCCCTGACATGGTTCTTTTAGGTACATCACGGGTTATGCCTAAGATGTTGTGCCTTATTGTAGGACTTTGGCACGTGTGATGGAGAGCAGTGAGAGATCTGATGATTCAACACCCTCAGATAGTGACTTTCACATCCTTGGAACCTTGGACAATGGACAAATGGTCTTTTTTTTAGCATTTTTGGTCAAGATGCCACATACATGGGATGAGAAGTCCAAAGGTTGGGAAAATCACCTAGATAATTTATGCACGAAGGATGGAGGATGTTGCTTTTGGAGGCACCTTTGCATCATTGGAGGACAAGATTGCACCCCTCTTACAGTTGGAGATGGCCTTTGGAGGCCTATGAAATCATCCTCTATCCATTGACGACACATTGGAGGATAGGATTTGATGGATGATGTGGTTCTGGAGGTGATTAGAGTTTAGGAGACAAATTGCATGGCACTTTTGCACATAGGAGCATGAAACATGGCCTTTGCAGGCCCAACGATCCACTCCTTCAGGCTAGAAATCATATTTTGAGTTGTATGTCACCCTTCTAGGGAATGATCTCACCTTTTTTAGGGTTTTCTTTTATGTATTTTTCATTTTGGCATATTGTAGAGGCAAATGACGGGGTTGGCCCCCTTCTAATTTTTTTTTGACAAATTTATGTGGAAAATTTGGTTAAGGTGGCATCATATAAACAAGCCACCTTCTCATTTCATTTTGACCATCATAAATCTCACTTGAGAGACATTAAATCTGAATTTTTCACCCTCTCTTGGGCTATCTATCTCTTCTACTTATGTTGAATCAAGTTGTGAATGTCTTTGCTGATTTTGAAGAGGAATTTATACAATTAGGGTTTTATCAAGTAAGTGATTTTTTTTTCAATTTATGTTTATGTTTTTATGTTTCATGGTGAATCTTGACACTTTAAGCTAGACGTGTTGCTTGGTAAAACCCTAAGAGAGGAGCATAAATTCTTCCTCCTCTCACAAGGATATTTTTGTTCAAATTTGGTGAAGCATTCTTGCTAGGGTTAGTGTCCTAAGGCCCTAAAGTGCTAGCACTTTAGGATTTTATCCCTAGACATTTGATTTTAACCTAGTTGAAGAATTAACAAGGGGAAAAAGGTTGCTACATCCCAAAAATGCTTGCACTCTAGCAATCCTTATCTTCAAGGTTTAAACCCTAAGGCCCTAATGTGATAGCGCCTTAGAGTTTGAACCCTACCTCTTAGTATCCATTAGTTTAATATTCTAGTATTATTGCATTTTATGTTACAAAAGACTCCATATCCCTCAAAGGAACTGATCTCTAAGCTCTCTCATCGTGATTTGATCAACAAACACTTTGTTTCAACTCTCTCAAGCTTCCTACTAACTTTACTAACACTAACTTGAGCTAACTCACTAATAAACTTGTTGTTGTTGAAAAAGTTTGCTACAACCACATGATACCACTTTAATTTGTTGCATACATTGATCTAAAAGTGGTTTATCATACTAAGAAATTGAATTGAACAATTGGATATTAATCTACTAGATATATGTTAAGTTTTCCTTGTCAATTGTTGCATTTTTTATCTCCAATTATTGTTGTTGTTATAAATCTTTAATTGTTGTTGTAATATTGTTCACTACTACAAATTCATAACATCCATAGTAATCTTCATTGGCTAGTGTCTTCAAGTGTTATTTCTTCCATGTTTGAACTTTGAAATCATTATATATATGCTATAAATTGTTCTTGTTCTGGGCAGGTACTAAAAAAACTTCATATCTCTTTTACCATCTTGACCTAGACCATATTTGGGTGATCAAGAGAGGGGGTGGTAGGCTTGGCTAATTTGATCCCTTGAGATCACCGAGGAAGCCTCCCATGTGGTGGACCTCCTCCATCACTAAAACATGGGAAGTTTTTACTAAGGTGACAGTGGAAGGATCTTATGTAGTTACACAAGATTTGAGGACTTGTAGTGGGGCTTTGCACAAGTACAAATCCTGCAATAACAGGTATGATCAACAGTTTGGCATCATTTTTATTCATGGGATTGAATTTTGTAAGGACAAACTTCAAGTTCCTACTTGTTTTTGCTTTGGTAACAACATATGAAATCAAAGTAACTAAAGCTTGAAAAAGCATTTACCGCCCTCATTTTGCATGTGAATGTACAATGCAATCCTTGTTAATTCTTAGACCAAATCCATCTTAAATACATGCTAACAATGTTTTTTTGGACCTCTACTTCAAGCAATGTAAAGTGAGAAACTCATGTTCCATTCATGCTTTTGTACAAAACCATGACAAGCTTAAGCTTGCTTCTACCAACATTTTGAAAAATGTACCTTAGTTGTAGTAAGAGCATAACCTCCACGATTATTATCATAGTCTTTTTTACTTTATTATTTTAATCAAGTGAAGTTTTCAATTTTGAGGTGTTAATAAGTAGGGTCAACGTAATTTTGAGCATAGACAAGAGGAACATTGTAAGGTACTTTATTTCAATCGGAAAAAAGTAACTCCTCTCTAGTCATAGGCTAGATCGTCTTAGGTAGGTTGGCAGAAGTCTGCAATGTACATAGGGTGGAGACAATGTGCCAAAGTGTTAGATTTTTTAAGTTGTAGCAAGTGAGCAAGTCACAATATGGAATGATTGGTAAAACCATCTTTCTTTAGAGGTGCTCCAATGTTGCAAGGATCACAATGAACTTTGCATCAACCACTCTCAAGCTTAGAAAGATGAGTGTGGGGAGCGATGTGTCAACAAGCAACATGGTCATCTCCATAAAACATTGTTAACGTGCTATAGTGGCATATGGAATGTAAAGCAACAAATTTGGAGGTTGGCAACAATAATGCATCCAAGACTAGAAGGACTGGAGAAGTGTTTTTGACCTACAAAGATGTAAAATGTGAAAACCCAACAAATGAGCCAGATAAGATATATATTCGATCACAATATTACTATTTTGAGATGTACAAGTTTCAAGGTGTTTTTTATGGACATTTGGTCCCAATGTTAATGAGCACACCATGTTTTATGGGCATCTTGAATCATTTGTGTTAGCATGGTGTGTCTTAAGGGTGCTTGGTTAGGATGTGTTCCATGAAGATGAAGGAGCCAAGGAGGTGGAACGATTAAACTACCAACGATTGGTCAGAGAGTCACACTATGGTTTTGGAGGTGGTTGCAACCATCGTGATGTGCAATGGATTTATATCATAGACTTAGGTCCACTTATGTGGGAAAAAGCACAAAAGCACCTTGGGTTGTGGGAAAATGGCTAGAGCAACTTCACCATATAAGGATTTTGTGAGGCATGGACAAACCATAGAAGAGGGAGTGAAGTGTTCTACGTGAAAGAGTGTTAGGTCTGGGTTTTTAGCAAGGGTGAAACTTCGACATCAGATAGTCTAGTAGAGTGGATAATGAGATCTCCAAGAGGAATTCTCGTGGTTGCTTCAGGGATAAATTGCGCAAGTAGGGTGGCCATGAGGCTAGTGGGATTTGCATCTACTTGTACTTATGTGAGGTTGTGGTATTTGGCAAAGCCTACTCTTGTAAGTCATATTTATATCATTCTTATCATAAATTTTAGGGTGCACGACTAGGGCATCACCCTAACATTGGTGTTGTGGTTTGCTTTATGGTGGAATAGTTTTTAGTGTTGCAATATAGTGGCCAAGTGTTAAAGGTTGTGTTGTTGGGATATTTTGGAGACAATGGTTGGATGTGGTCCTATAACCTAGTTCTAGTTGTGCAACTACTAAAGTAACTTGGGTATTTTGGGTTAGGTCTTGTCTAAAGAAACATAGTTTGGCTAAGCCTAGTGTGACCAAACCATCAGTCTGCAACAAGCTAATGTCGCACATCCTAAGGACACAAAAACATAAAAAAATTGGCACGTTATATAGGATTGTGACAAATATATGTGTACTACATAGAACTTAATTGGAAATATTGTCATTAATTAATTTATTAAACCATAGGCAATTGACAATAAACATAAATTCATTAAATGTTAAATATTTTAATTAGGGGATGACCCCATGAGATATTGGTAAAAACATTGTTAATGATCAAAAGAAGATGTAAGGTTCAAAATCTCTCTACTCCATATTTAATAACATTACATTACATTAATATTATGTTGAGGTTTAAGAGTACACTACATCAAAACTAAATTTCCTAAATTTTAATAAGTATTACATTAACTAATATACTACTATATAATTTATAAAAGACCATGTATAATGAATGTTATTTTTCTTAATTCCTTTGATCCTAATAATATTAGAAAATTATGTTCAAATATGTCATAGAATTTCCTCATTCAAAGTGTTAAAACATTGTTGGTTCCTTGTCTCCATGTGTGAAAGACAAGCTTATTCCATTACCATGATATTATATGTAATGGTTTGTATGATTACATCATTTACTCCATCAAATTTCTTATGTTTTAGTAAGTGACTTTGCAATAGTAACTTACACGAGATTGAGAAATAAGTCTTTGTGATTGTCCGAATTGGATCCTCACCAAACTTTGTAATAAGCACTTGGTTGTTTTACATCTTGTAAATTTTGTAATAAGCATGTCATTTTTTTTTATTTCACTTTGTTTGTTTTGGAAAAGTTGGAAGTAGAAATGAACCATTGTGATGGTTGGCCTTCCAAAGGCATCCCATTAAAAAAATGAAGGTTGTAGTGAAGAGGGAGGAAAGGGAGATGCAGTAGCAGAAATGAAATCTTGAAGAATGTAACCTACTTGAAGATCAGTGAACGGAGGAGTCGAGGAGCCTATCCACAATTAGTGAAGGTGTCTCTAAGCCATGGCCATCTACAATTTTGTATTGTCAATGAGTAATAATACACAAATTCTATGTATAGATCACCCCCTGTGTAATTATCTCCTAAGCCTAATAAAATCCCCATTAAATATTGAAATATGTGTCAATTGTGAGCTTTATTGCAATATAATTGCTTCAATTCATGGCTCTCTATGAATAGTTACTTCTAATGTGATTTCTATGTATGCACCATATGCTACAACACACAAACTCATTGTTTTGATTTCCATTCACTGTTGAATCATCTTCCACAGTAAATCAATTTTACATTATGTTTTCTCAATGCATAGTTTATTTTGTGGTGAATACATGAGTTGTATGGAGGTCTATGGTATGGCATGGCCTTGAATTAATTGTTGAGTTAAGTCCACACAACATTTATGTTGGTTGGACATCTTGGTTAAGCGATTTGAGGGTGACTAAGTATACTACAACCTATAACACTTGATCCGCATCTGGCATGCGTCATATTTATTTATCGTTGTCTTATACACAACAATTTGATGGAGTTTGAGTATTTATTGCCTGTAGCATTCGTTGGGAAAAGCCCCACACTTTGGCACACTTTACTTTTCTTTATTCTTGTCTTATACACAACATTATGTTTATTAATACTTTGGTGGGGGAATATATGTACACCAATTCATAGCTAGTTTCGTGTGTATCCTTTGGCAACCTTTTTCTCATTGTTTGGAAACCCATAAAAAGCAAGGCATGCAAGTAATCTAAGGTCAAACTCCAATATAATCACTGGTAGCAAGCTATTGAGATTTACCACATTTCATTTTAACAATTTTGTGTTTACACAGGCTGCATATTGTACTTCAAATTACATTTGGGCCTACATTCAAATTGATGTTTGTGGCTTGGAGTTGATCCCTTACACAAAGAACCAAATTTAATTATACAAAGGATCTATGTTGACGAAATTAAAAAACCATAGACCCACAGTTTACAGATCATCTGGTATTAGAGAAGGTTCTGAATACTTAGAGAACACACGCATGGTAAACACCCATAGCCGGTACCAAAATAGTGGAAAAGTATTGCTACCAGGCCTACATAGAAGCAAAATGCCACCTGGAGTAGAGCATCGTTGCACTAACAGAGATGGTAACACAACTAATGGTAAGGAAGGGTAAGGAAGCACACTTAGTAGAGACTGAGCATGGAGAACACAAGGATAGCCTGGAAGGTTTCAAAGGCAGGACACTTGGAAACTTAGGTAATGACAACAATTATTCTTCATCTTCCATTGTTCCTTTCAAATTTAAAGCAAAGTTTGATATACCAAAGTTTGATGGTCAAGTTAACACTAAAATTTTGAATAGTGGTTGAAACAAATGGAAGTTTGTTTTGGCCTTCATCAAATCCAAGAAGCATAATAGATTTCCATTTCACATTTGAAGATGTCCATACATGCTCTGTTATGGTGGAATAGTTATGTGGATGCACTAAACATAGGAAATAATCCCATGATTACGGAATGGGAGGACTTCGAGGCATTGTTGAAGTCATAGTTTTATCCCATAGTCTACGAAGAAGAGTAACTCATGAAGTGGAAATATATTCAGCAAGAACAAGGGCAAGGGGTGCAAGAATACACTTCTGAGTTCAAGAGGCAAGTCATCAAGTTGGGTATCTCTTTAGAAGAGCCAAGGGTGGTGGTGAAGTACCTTGGAGGAATTTTCATCCATATCCAAAGACAATTGCAACTTCTTAGTGTGAAAAGTATAGACAAGGAAAGAAAAAGCCTCTCTATATTGAGTTGGACTCCAAGAAGGGGAAACGACACATGAGCCAAGAAGAAACCAACAAGAGAAGAGACAAGAATATGGTAGCCACAACTGAAAAAGGGAGGGATCCTAATAGGCATTGAAAACATTGTGATGTGGATGGGAACATGGAAGAGAAGTGTTGGAAACTTCATCCAGAATTGTGTCCAAAGTGGCTAAAGTCCAAGGGGAAATAGAAGGAAACTACTGAGACAAAACAATAAGTGGTATAAAGAACCTATGGTTTGTACAAAGCCATATTTTTCACCACATTGCATCAGCCAAAGGTGAGTGGAGATAAACATGCACTTTTCCAAATCAAAGTTCAAGTGAAGAACGAGAAGGTAAATTCTCTATTTGACAATGGTTCTCAATGTAATATGGTTTCTAAAACATTAGTTGATGAGCTTGTTCTAAAAACTTGTGATTTAGTGCAGTCAAGTTCACTAGTATGATTGCAAGGGAAAACCATTATGAGAATCACTCTGAGATGTAAAATCAAGTTTTCCATCAGTGTTAGCGATGTTGATGAAGTATAATGTGAAGTTGCACCATTAGACACATGTGGAGTGATGTTTGGTATCCCATACCTATGGGATAGGGATGTTACCTTCTACAAGAGAGAAAACAAATATTGTGTCGTCAAAGGTGGAAAGGAATAATTTGTCAAAGAACATTGAGAGAGAGAGAGAGAGAGAGAGAGAATAACTCCTCTAGCAGCAAAACAAGGGTAGGCAAGAAAGAAACAAGCAACCTTGATCAACACTAGAATGATGGATATGGAGAGGAAAATGGAGGCCATGTGCTTGTGTCTCCTTAATGGTCTATATTTTTGGGACTAAAATCTTATAAATGGGGAGGTATGATCCTAATTGGATCCTCGCCAAACTTTGTAATAAGCACTTGGTTGATTTACCTCTTGTAAATTTTGTAATAAGTATGTCATTTTATTTTATTTTTCGCTTTGTTTTTTAGCAAAGTTGGAAGTGGAAATGAACCATTGTAATCGTTTTCCTTTCAAAGGCATCCCATTAAAAAAAAATGCAAGGAGAACTTGGGAGGGAAGTAACATAAATGAAATCTCAAAGAGTGTAACCTACTTGAAGATTAGTGGACGAAGGAGTCAAGGATCCTATCCACAATGAGCAAAGGTGTATATGAGCCATGGCCATCTACCATTTTATATTGCATTGAGTAACAATACATAAATTGTGTGTATAGCTCACCCCTTTGTAATCATATCCTAAGCCTAATAAAAATCCCCATTAAATGTTGAAATCTATGTGTCAATTATGAGATTTATTGCGGTGTAATTTCTTCAATTCATGGCTATGTATAAATAGTTAGTTCTTGTGTGATTTTTGTGTATGCACCATATGCTACAACACACAAACTCATTGTTTTGATTTCCATTCCATGTTGGCTCCTCTTCCACAATAAATTGATTTTACAATATGATTGTCCAGTTCAGAGTTTATTTTGTGGTGAATACATGAGCCATATGGAGGTTTATGATATGTCATGGCCTTGAATTAATCACTGAGCTAAGTTCGCACAACATTTATTTTGGTTGGACATATTGGTTAAGCGATTTGTGGGTGGTTTAGTATACTATGGCCTATAGCGTTAGCCCCACATTGTAAGGTAATAGAAGGAATTATGCAAAGCAATATCGAAATTATTACCAAAATAGTTAACAAAAAGAGTCGAAATAGTAAGCACAATGAATATATAGATGCAAATGATGATACCTTTATTATCTTGAGAGCAATTTTCACATGCCTCTTTGAGGGGGCAACCTCTAATAGAGAAAATATCGAGTACAAATAATTTCACAAGACAAGCCTTTCCATGCTTTCTACCCCTATATATATTATTTCTATCTTCTTGAAAACATTCCAGAGGCAAAACCTTTGAGTAAGTCTTCTTACATTAGACATGTTCACATTATTACATAGGCCTTATTTACTAATTATGGCCTTTATTACATAAAAGAACATATTATTCTATCTACTTGAGGGGTTAGGGAGGATAGGACCCTAACATGCCCCCCTTAAAAAAAATCCTTGTCCTCAAGGCATGAGATGTGGAAACTACTGAAAAATGGCATCCATCTCCCATGTGGAATCTTTAGGTTGTGTATCCTTTCATTGTACTAAGACTTCTCAAATTGTGTGTCGACAGAGACAACGCTCGTGTTTGGCCAGGACTGCTTGTGGCTACAACCAATTGAAACCTTCTTCATCCAATTTTGGAAGAGAAGTTTGAATCTAGCACTTGGTTCCAATCACTTTCTTTAAGAAAGAAACATGAAAAACTAGATGAAGCTTAGAATGACTAGGAAGGGCTAACTTGTAAGGCACATGCCCTGCACGCTTGAGGATTTTACAAGGGCCATAAAAATTTGGAGCAAGTTTATGACAGTGATATGCTTTGAGGGAAGTTTGATTATATGGATAGAGATGAAGAAACATTCAATCCCCTTTAGCAAAATGGCATTCGAAATGACATTGATCAACTTTTTGCTTCATACAATTTTGATCCATGACCAAATTCTCTTTGAGGATATGTAGAATGTCAGCTCAAACGATTAGGGTTCTATCCACTCCTGAACCTTGGAGACATCGGGAAAGTAAGATGATACAGAGGGTGGATTTTGACCATAGACCGCCTCAAAGGGAGTCGTGTGAGTAGCACCATGGTAAGATGTATTGTACCACCAGTCATCTAGTGGTAACCATTGAACCCAATGAGATTGTCGTTTGAATGTGAAGTAGTGCAAATATGCTTCCAAACACTTGTTGACAACTTCAGTTTGACCATCAGTCTGAGGATGATAGGTAGTGATGAGATGCAATTTGGTGCCATGAAGCCTGAACAATTATCACCAGAAATTGCTTGTGAAAGTTGGATCATGTTCAGAGACAATAAATTGGGGAATTTCGTGGAGTTTGAAGATATTTTCCACTAAAACTTGAGCCACCATGGAAGTTGTAAATGGGTGTTGGAGGGCACAAAAATGAGCATATTTGGAAAGGTGATCAACCACAACCACAATGACTAATTTATTTCCAGATTTAGGTAATTCAATAATGAAGTCCATAGAGACATTAGTCCATATAGTAGGTGGAATTGGGAGAGGTTTTAGTGTGCCTGGAGTTTTCATTATCTCTCCCTTGTTGTGTTGGAAAGTATCACATTTGGTCACAAAAGTTTGGATGTCCTACTTCATTCCTTCCTAGAAAAAAAAGAACATTTAATCTGTTCATATGTTTTGTGAAAGCCAAAATGCCCTATTGTTAGTGAAACATGAAGTTCAGAGAGCACAATGGATTTAAAGTGGGATTGTTTTCTCAAATACAAGCAACCTTTATAATGAAGATCCTCATTTTTCCAAGTCTATCTCAAAGATGCATTGGGGTCTTGCTGCAATTGTTGGATCAGACGAGAAATTTTGGGAGCTTGGAACTGTTCTTGGTGAATTGTATTTAACCAATCGGCTACAATGACGAAGAGTGAAAAGAGGGATCCTTCATTTTCACATTTCCTAGAAAGAGCATCGACAACCACATTCTCTTTTCCCTTATTGTAAATGATCTCATAATCATAGCCGGAAATTTTGGTTAACCACTTATGTTGCTTAGGGAATGAAATCCTTTGTTCCAAAAAATACTTGAGGCTACGATGATCAATTTTAATTTGGAAGCATTTCCCTAGAAAGTAAGGACACCAGATATCCATTTCATGCAAAATAACCAACATTTCCTTTTCATAGGCGGATTTTCCCAAGTGTCTCTCAGAAATTTGTTTTCTAGTGAAGGCCAATGGTCCTCCTTCTTGCATTAGAACTTCCCTAATGCCTTTCCTAGAGGTGTCATACTCCAAAAAAAATCCTTTATGAATTTGAGTAGTGCCAGAACTAGGGTGGTACACATAACCTCTTTTGAATCTTGGAAAGAATGATCAACACCCTAATTCCAACTGAAATCATTCTTCTTAAGGAGGGCAGTGAATGGGGCTACAATTTTGCCATAATTTTGGACAAAATTTATATAATATCCATTCAAACCAAGGAAACATCGCAAATTTGTAAGATTTTTAGGGTGGGGCCAATCCTTCATAGCTTTGATTTGCTTAGGATCCACACAAACACCATCCTTACCAACAATATGGCCCAAGTATTTGACTTCAAAGGTGCCAAAGGTACATTTAGATTGTTTGAGAAAGAGGTGATGTTGAGAAAGTAAGTGTAATACTTGATCCACATGGGCAACATGGGCTTGCCAAGTTTTACTATAAATTAAAATATCATCAAAGAATGCCCATACAAAATGACAAAGGAAGGGGTGGAAGAGATGATTCATGAGGATTTGGAAAGTGGAGAGTGCATTACATAGGCCAAAGGGCATGACCAAGAACTCATAATGGATTTCATGAATGTGAAAGGTAGTCTTGGGAATGTCGACCTCCTTCATACATATCTGGTGGTAGCCAGAACGTAGATCAAGTTTGGTAAATAATTGAACACCACTCAGTTTATCCAAAAGGTCATAAATGATGGGAATGGGAAATTTGTCTTTGATGGTAATTTTTTTGAGGGCTTTAAAATCAAGGCACATGTGCCAACTACCTTATTTATTGAGTACCATGACCATTGGAGAGTAATAATGGCTTGTACTAGGGTGGATGACACCCGCAACTAGCAATTCTTGAACAATTTTCTCAATTTCATTTTTTTGAGCAAATGGGTGATGATAAGGGCGAACATTGGGAGGAAGATAACCAGGGACAAGGGGAATGGAATGATCATAGGGACCATGGGAGGGTGGGAGTCCTTGGGGGCTGTCAAAAATCGATTGGTTTTTGGAGAGGATAAGATTCATATTAGAATTAAAAGTGGGGATGGGAATCTCAACCACTTGAATGGCATGGAACTGGGCAATAATGCTAGAATGACCCTTTTGAGAATTTTTTCCATTCAGTGGGAATTGATGATATCAAGGGAACCAATTGTGATGCCTTGGAACTTGTACCAATGTCCATTATGTTGGAAGCTCATGTATAACTTCTTAAAGTCCATGGTGATGAGGCCTAAAATGCATAACCGCTCAACACCTAGAACAATGTCACAACCACCCATGTCAATAGAAAACATGTTGGATTTCAAATTGTAATCACCAATTTGTAGGTGCATATTTTCAAAATGATCCCCACATTTCTTGGAACCTCCATTAGAAATCATGATTTGAAAGTTATTAACTACATGGAAATAACAAAGGGTCCCTTGAGCAATCTAACCTAGAATAAAATTATGGGTGTTGCCACTATCAATGAGGATAATTTCTTGGAACCTCCATTAGAAATCATGATTTGAAAGTTATTAACTACATGGAAATAACAAAGGGTCCCTTGAGCAATCTAACCTAGAATAAAATTATGGGTGTTGCCACTATCAATGAGGATAATAACCTTTTGATGCTTGATATCACCAATTAACTTAAGGGTTTGGGGAGCGAAGAGGTCAGTGAAAGAATGAAAAGAAATGAGAGGTTCTACCTCAGGTGGATCAAAGGGTGGGACGATATCATTGACCTGGGGTAGTGCTTCTAGAGGGGAAACATTACCTTTATCTTCAAAAATTTCCTCATAAATGGCCATAAAATGTTGTTGCTCCTTGCATTTGTGCCTCGAAAAATATTTTTCATCACAGTTATAGAAAAGACATTTAAGTTGGCATTCAAACACTTCTTCCTGGGTTAATTTTTGGACCTTAAGAGGAGGGGAAGGAGGAGTTGGATTGGTGGGTTAATTTTTGGACCTTAAGAGGAGGGGAAGGAGGAGTTGGATTGGTGGGATGGGAACATTGAATAAAGAATGGCTTTTTTATTTGGGAAGTGACTACATGTTGGGATTCCTTGGCTCTGTGAGTGGCTTCAAGCCAAGCCTTGGGGTGAGCCATTAGGACATGGGTTCACATGTCATCCTTGAGGCCACTAATAAAGCATTCATGGAAGAAGGTGGCTAACATTCCTTCAATGCAGAAAGCCAATTGCTCAAAAGTAGTGATGTAGTCTTCAACTGAACCAAACTATTTAAGCTTGGTCAAACAACCCAAATGATGAGTGTCTATGTCAAAGCGTTCATAAAGGTGGTCAAACAACCCAAATGATGAGTGTCTATGTCAAAGCGTTCATAAAGGTCTGCAACAAATTGGGTCCAAGAAATATACCCTCGATGTGGATTTTTACTCCATTTCCACCATTGTCAATGTTCTAGATTCAAATAAAGGATTCCCACATGGAGTTTGATAAGTCATCAGTGATGTCATGCAATAAGAAATAATGTTCCATTTGAGTAACCCATCCTATGTGTTATGAGCCATCAAATTTATTCACCTCAACTTTAGGAATACACGAATCACGAGTAGGAGTGTTATAATGAAAGGCCATGGAATGGGATGAGTCAATTCACTCTTGGTGTGATAGTTGTTCAAATGAGAGAGGACCCTTGGATTGACACAACCATGCAATCAAGGAGTTCGTATGGTTAGAGAGGTCACACATTTTATTGAGCCGAGAATTTATGGTAGCAATTTATGAAGTAGCTTCTTTCACTACATTGTTGAGGTTGGTCACAAAATTTTCCAAGAAAGTGATGTGGTTGTTAAAGTCTTGGTTGTGGGTGTTGGCCATCTGGGAGATAAGCGGGAAAGAAGAGGGATGGTGGGTCCATACGAAAGAGTGTATGAGAGAGTGGTATCATTGGATCCGTGTGAAAAGATGAATCTAGTGAGAAGGATCCCAAATAAGGGTGTCAAACAAGGCTGGGTGGGTGTTATAACCCTAAATTGCACCACACATGCTTACCTGGCATCA
>CBVK0101836343.1:0-12512 GCA_900067695.1 Picea abies
CCAGCTCTAAAGTTGGTTTGTAGGTTACCTCTGTTGTTTGTTTTATCAGTCGAACAAATTTACAGAGTGCTAATAGTAACAACTAGGGTAGAAATGACTCTTATAAAGAATGAACCAAAGGTTAAATTTGAAGAAATTGAACCCTTTACCTCCATTTAGGGATTTAATTCTTTATTCAACCAACTTGAGGTTATATCTAAAGAAGCCAAACCCTCTTTCTGCAGTTGGTGATTTAACTCCTTGTTTAGGATGGAAAACAAACGTGGAAATTAAGAAGTGGAGGTGGAATATGAATTCCATATTTGAGAATATAACGAGGAAGATAAGATGAATAATATTAACCTAGCATTTCTTCCACACTTCTATTGGCTTCCCACAAAATACCCAAATACTTTTATGTTTGAGTTTGAAGTACTATGTAGAACATATGAATAAAAAATTGATGCTCAAAAGTTGTGCATATTCCGTCAACATTGAAAAATGCAGCATTGTGTTGGTTTATGGGTTTGGAAGGAGGAAGTATCCATACATGGATCAAATGAAGGAGGCATTTTCAAATAATTACCACAACTATTCTAAATCAAGAGGAACACAAGATGAAATTTTTGGAATGATTCAACATGCTAATAAATCATTGGAAGATTATGTTGAATAGTTTCAATTCACTTATAAATGATTTACCAATTGTTACTTAAATCCACACTCATTGAAATTGGTGTTATTGAGAGGGGTACATAAGGAATGTATGGAATCTTTAAATTTGAATACTACTAAGGACATTCACTAATTATCTTATGATGAAATCTGAGAAATTTTCAAGAATTATTCTAGGGCAATGGTGAGGAAGATAAGGGGACCGAGAGTAGTTATACCATCAACATTACATTACCATAACATCGGTTTCTAAGGTGGAGATTGAGAATCTATTGGAAGACATGAAAATAGGCATATTGAATGGAGATTGAGAATCTATTGGAAGACATGAAAATAGGCATATTGAATTCATTTCCCATGCAACTTGATACCCTTCAATCCAAAAAGAAACAAGAAGACATGGACAGAGCCTTAGAAATTTTCTATCCAAAATGCTCTAAAGAAAATGCTTGACATGAATGTTCATTGAATGTTGTGACAACCTATAGCATCTATGCTAAGAATCATGATACTAATAGATCTCCTCAACTACTAGGTCTAAAAGTGTTGTATCAAAGTGCAAACCATAATCTTGAACATGTCTATTTCATTAATCAAATAAGGTTTGGGGAGCCATGACCTCAATTTTCAAGTATGAATTATGATCCTTAGTATTTTAGTTCATCTTGAGATAATACTTGTTTCCAACTTCTAACTGGTATCATATGTCACTCATGGCATTGAACAATCTCGACAAGCACCCAATTACTTATGCCTTACGGACAACAACCCTGTTAGTTTTATAGTTCTCAATGACCAACTCGGTTGTAGTGTTTTAGGCTACCACACAATTTCCCACCCCAACAACAACAACAAAAATCCTTTTTTCCTCTTCCTCCATAATATAATAATAATCGACCACCTATGAGACAACCTCAATTACTTGCTCGGCCTACTCCTAATCCAAATAATAAAACAACTCGACCTATTTACAATAATGAAGTGGGAGGATGTTTGACCTTTTCACTTTATGCTCTTAACTTTTAGGCCACATGCCTTCGGTCCAGTAAAGTTTTAGTAGATGAAAAACCAGCCATTGTTATTAAACCAAGGGAGAAAGATCCCACACAACAATCATCTCTTATGCATGATCAACCAAAATCAAAAAACTCTTCCATTGAACATGTTGTTGAGTTTCCACCTTTTCCAAAAACATTAAATTAGATTTAATTCCTAATCCAACTTGCCTTTGATATTACATGGGAATTGAATAGCATTAAAATTCATTTATTGTAGGTCATCAAGTATGTTCCCATTTATAGCAAGGCCATACCAAAATTATATCTCAAGAGACCTTGTAGGAAGAAGTAGCATCCTCAAACTATTGACACGGTAGGTCACCTCGTCAACCTTATGTTGGGATAGGTTCTCAACCCTAAGTACTCTATTTTAGGTAGCCCTATTGTAGATGTTCACTTTGGAAAAACCCTTATTTCGCACACCTTGATTGATTTATGGGAAGCCATTAATGTAATGACAAAGGAGGCCATAAACAATATACAACTTCAAAGTTTATTGCATTGTTATACCCTTGACAACCCTCCTAAGTTTTGAGAAAAACTTGGGGGGGATTATCATTTCTTCTTTTGGGATTTTTTGGTCTTATCTTCTCATTGCCTTGCATCTTAGTTTCTTCCAATCCTTATTCAAATAGCTCACTTTTCAAATTTTGCACCAATTTCCCAAATTATCCTTTTTCCCTAGTCTTTTCCTTTTTTCCCTTTAGTTTGATTTCCTTTTCTTTGATTGAAGCTTGTTTTTATTCGAACTCTTTCATTTCTCTTTTCTTCCTCATTTTTTATTCTTATTTTAAACTCATCCTTTTGATTCCCTTTCCTTTTCTTTGATTGAAGCTTGTTTTTATTCGAACTCTTTCATTTCTCTTTTCTTCCTCATTTTTTATTCTTATTTTAAACTCATCCTTTTGATTCCCAAGATGGATCTCATTCTCAAATTGGGCCCCCTTTTCTTTTTATTCGCATTCCCCTTGCTCGATTTCAAAGTTATAATACCCGAATTAAACATCAAGTCCTTTTGTTTCCTATTTATAATGGCCTTCTTATCCCCAAACTTCCCTTCCCCAATTTCCAAATCGGGATCCCTCTTCACTTTATTTTACCAAGCCCTACCTCTATTTGGAGATCATCCCTGATTCCCAAATCAGGACCTCTTGTTATTGTTCAAATTGTATGATTTTTTTTTCTTTATCCTAATTTTGAGTTTTGTACTTCACCTTTGAAATAAATATTTCTTTGATTGGTCTAAAACCTCAAAATTGGGCCCTTCATTCACCAAATTGCTTCAAACCGGCCTAATTCGATCGAGCCTGACTTCAAAATTAGGCCTTCACTTTACTATTGATAGAGAGATGGGGTCCCAATTTATCAATAAACCTAGATTTCAAAATCAACATCCTTTCCACATCTCTTTGTTTATGTCTTGAAACCTAACTGCAACCTTCAAACTTTACTCCCAAGTGTATGGCTTTGCTCTCAAAAATATTTTGAAGTTCAATTGTAATTGAGCCCAACTTAAACAATTAGGCCTTCTCCACATGAACCCATGCCCTGATTTTATGATTAGACATGATGGCCAGATCAATCCTCCCTTGTCAAAAGATAGTGAGAATGGGTCCTGATTTTTCAACTGGCCTTGATTCTAAGATCATTTCTCCCTCTGCTTTTGAACTCTTCACATGTGTGAAATATTTTAAATTTTGAATTGGATTCTTTGAAGTATGATAGTTACTTGTACATGTGTGTACACTTTAGAACATGTCTTATCTTGGCTAAATTTAACAACACCATAGCTTAAACCACCACCTTTTTTGAACTTTAGTAATAAGAATGGTTTCTGAAGCATGAATTAAGATTTGCACGTATCATTTATCATGGTTAAATGAAAATATATATTGATCTAGTGGTTTATTCTTCTTAGTAACACCAAAAGGCCACAAAATAATGTAAGAATGTTTTAGTTTGAGTATTTAAGGTCATAATTTTTAATATCAATCTTCTTACATGTGAGTCTTGTTTCCTAGTTATAACCTACACTAGGAATTCACATTCAAAAACTGAGGAATACATCTGGTTACTATAGCATGCATCTCAAATCAGGTTTAATATTCTTGAAAACCTTGAAATCTTTTCTAATTCAAATGATCACAAGGGACCTGCCAGTTTCAACTAATTTGATTTGAAAAGTGAACCTTGCATGCTCTCTCTTTTGTATTTACTAACATTTTGCAAGAATTTCTACATGATCTCCAAAGGACATGGAATGAGGAAGAGAGGTCCTTGGGAAACATCGGTTGCAGGTCAACCTCAAGAGATAATTGAAATACTCAAAGATCATGAGGAAATAATACAATTAGAGAAAGGAAAATTACAGTGTCAGGAGAGGAAGAAGCAAGGAAGAAGTCCCAAAAATATGTTGTAGCTAAATGGAAGAGGGCCAAGTTCAAAGTAGAAAAGGTTGCAGGATAAGATGAGGACCAATTGAATATTATAAATCCAACAATTGTCAAATTCTTGAATTCATCGTCTATAGCTTTAGAGTACATAATGAATTGAACATTATGCAAGGAGAATTCCATAATAGAGTGAAACATTTATAGGAACAAGGGAAAGACACATTAGAAGTCATGAATTATGTCCAGGCATGGGAATTGGAGTACCAACAAGATGAGTTGCAATTCAACGGAGTGAAATATTGGCATGTTGCATAGAATAAATTCCTCCTAAAGTTCATGTTGTTACTACAAAAGCCCTGGAAGAAATGGAGTTCGATTTGAAAGAGTAGAAGAAAAATCTTATGATTCTCTTTAAGGGATTACATGTGATGTTAATGGTGTTGATAATATTGAAAATGGAAAATGATTGTCATTTCCCTTCTTTTGGAACTAGGAATAATTTATTTTCACGATCACAAGTGTCCAAAAATTTGGAAATTTATCTTGGCACCAACACAAAGTATATTGGAGCTCTCCCTAAGCTTAATGAAGAAACCATCAAGAGGTTTATTGAATCTCCTACCAGGAAGATAAAACTAATCAAGACTATATTGCCTATAATGGAGAAATATGAGAAAAGGATAAGTCAAAGTATTACATCATACAAAGCCACCCTCTATTAGCATGATTGTTTTCATGGGGAAATACTTTGCTTGATGTTTGAGGCATGGGTGGCCTTTGTAAGAAAATGGAGAAGAGAAAGGGAAGAAGCTTCTTCAAGCCAAATAGGAAGTCATCCTATAAAGGAGGATTTGTACAACCCAAAAGGAAATACTAACATCCAAATAGAAGGTCAAAACAATTAAAGGGAGTCAAATCCTATAGACGAAAAGAAGACAAATTGGTAAAGGTAACCAATAGGCAAGGAGGGGAAATGAATAGTCATCCAGGTGTATCATATCAAGCTCATAAGTCCCCCCCCCCTTCTTCATTTCTATAAATAATATGAATTCAATTGTACAAGGGATTTTGCTTGTGCATATTTGTAGACTTTTCTATGAAATGTTAATGAATGAGAAGCCAATACTAGCCAAGGCATTTCGAGACAAACCTCAGTTCTAAAATTTGTGATTTGTAGAACTATTTTTCCTAATTTATTGAGTTTTGGAATGGTGTACGCATTTTCTTTTATAATGTAGACTTTTCTCATGTATGAGCAATTTGTTTTATCTTGTTTATCTCCCAAATTGTTTGTCTATAGACTTAAGCATAATACTATAGTTAGTTGTTCATTTTATAATTTTTTATAATGTAACTAGTTATTTAAATTCATGCTTTTATTTTCTTGGTAACCTTTTGCTAAAGGTTTAAAGCAGTAATATATTTGGTTATGTGTTTATCTTATTGATTTTGTTAGTTTAGCCTAAGCATCATTTTTCCCTTTTCATATTAGATTAGTTGCAACTCATTTAGTGCATTAAAAATTACCCAAACAATGGTTGGGACGCAATCCGTAAATCACTTCAAAACCATTTAAATATTATTAGTCCATAAACCAAATGGATATCGTACTACAAATGATGTGAGTTCTACTTGGGGCCTTTCATTGGAGAGAATCTCTATTGATTGCATTGGGTCATTCATCCCTATCAACAATTTTGGTGCTAGAATGAGGGCAATCATTCTATGGCTGATAAAGAGAATCTGCATAGTGATTTCTCACATCGTAATTCGATTCATGGTCTTTTCGGTGTTGACTCTAACCCTTAACAATTTTTTGAGGATATGACTACTAATCTCAAGAATCCTAATCATGTAGAGAAAAAAACATTGTATGTTATTCCCAATCATGAAGTTAATGAGTTATGCCGACATACATAGGCATATGCTAAGAAAATTGGCAAGTTGTCCATCACTCCCTTACTACCTATACAAAAGAGAACTACCAAGAATATTGTTCAGACTGATACAAATGTTATTGTTGAAATTGCAGAGGACCTAATTGAGATCATGCTTGATGCAATTCCTCAATCTCTGTATGCAATTCCGTCATCTCCTCCTACTTCAACTTCTCATTCTTCAAACCCTTCAAAAGTTTGTATTTTGACTCAAATTGTACCAAAAAATCTTGTGAAATTCTTAAACAAATTGCTTCTACTCAAATGGCTGAAAATCAACTTTGATTGCCTGCTTGGAGAGCTTGAGATGCTCTCAACTTAGTAGGTCATCTCCATGATCTTCCCAAACATATTGAATGTATTCTCCCAAATTTTGACCCAAATAAGTTGGACTTGCCAAAAGATTATATTAAAACTTCTATTTGGTTATTAGATTGTTAAATGTGAAACATGAAGATCTGATATGTAGATTGTTTCCTTATACTTTTGAAAATAAATCTTCCATGTTGTGTTTCAATCTTCAAGTAGGATCCATTACCAATTGGAGTGATTTTGAAAAAGCATTTATTAATAATTTTGGTGAAGAATCCACCCCAAGTGCATTCCTAAAAGAACTAATAGCAATAAAAATGGATAAGAAAGAACAAGTAAAGGACTTTAACCAACATTTCACTACCATTTTAAATAAATTCTTGGTGAATTTTGTGCCGGCTGAAGAAGTAGTAGTTGAATATTATATTGACGCTTTGCAAGCACCCATTGCCATGTTTGTTAAGAGAGCTAGTAAGAATACATTAGTTGAAAATTTTGAAGAACCTAAGAATGTGGAAAAATGGATGTTGAGTTTGGAAAGGAATATAGGATATGAAGAAACTAAATCTACTCCTAAGAAATTATTTGTTGTGCCCAAACCACCTTATAAAAATAACGAGCTTCATGATAAATACCCCATATACATGGAGAGAGTCTTGTGTTTGGTTAAGAAATTACCAAATGAGATTGTAGATTTGATAAAGAACTATGAAGAAGGTACTTTTAATCTAAGAACTTACAAAACTTTCTACATAAAGGCTATCACTTTTTCAAAGCCACCTGAGACTAAAAACTTAGAGGATGTAGGGATGGACAATTATTTCACTTATCATCATGCAAACCATTATGAAAAAACATGTACATAATGGTTTCATCTAATGATGTTAGTGGCAAATCAATTTTTGGATCAACAAAATCAAGCTGACTACCAAATCATGAAGTTAAACATGAAGGAGTTGTTGAAGAATAGGAGGATACTAGCGGGGAAAAAATGTTATTAAATGTCATATCGTTGGTATAGAATACAATGAAAAGCAAATAGTGGAAGAAATTCAAGCTACCCAACTGGTACAAAGAGACTACAATTTAAGAAGTAAGGGGCTTGTCCACTATGATCCTTCTACATCATAACTTGTTATCAATACTAAGAAAACCATATTTCTTCCCTCACCCAAGAAAGCAATGACAACAAATATACCTTAGATAAGCATGTACTATAATGTGATTCAGAATATGAATAAGATGAAAGAAAATATTTCCCTTTTGACATATATAATATTCCTCAACAAAGAGACCTCATTCTGCAAACTTTCATGACATCTCTAGCTATATCTCATATGATAGTGGAAAACTGTGAAGCAAAACACCACCTATCTCTAGTAAAATCGAACTCTAAGACAAAACAAAAGGTTGTTATAAGCTATGGTATAATTGGTAACCATTCCAAGTCTCAAACCCCGCCTTTTTTGTTGACCTTTGAAATCCATAACTACAATGTGCATAATTGTTTGATTGACTCAAGAGCATCATCACATATAATGCCTTTTTTAATATGTAGTAAAATAAATGTCTCTCCAACCAAGTGTACAACTTGGATTATCCAACTAGAAAGGTTGAATGTTAAGGTTATTGGGAAACTTAGAGACGATCAGATCACGCTAGCCTATAACCCCAAAGGTATACCAAATCATAGATATTCTTGTTGTTGATATTCCTAAATCTTATGGTCTTTTGCTTAGTAGGGATCGATCACAAAATTTGCAAGTGTATTTTGTCATGGATTGGTATCATCTATGGTTATCGTTGAATGGATAGAAAAACCAAATCTGGGTTGATCAAGAAGCTCACATGAAGCATATAGTCACATAATTGGAAGGAACTAATGAGTCGATTCAATTTACACATTCAATTATGGGTAATTATTTTCTTGAAACTGAAGTAGGAAATTACACGACAGAGGAATCACCTTCCAAAAATAACGAATAGTTCAAACTCCTTCATTGCTCTCGAGCTAACAAAAATGACAATTGTGCCATAGTATATGTATAAAGTAGTATTTCAACTAACTTGAAGGTAAAAACTAACATTTGGACTTTATTTTTTGACAACTCTAAATCATAGGAAGGTGTGGGAGTTGGTTGCATTTTAATTAGTCCACAATTGAAAAAAAATCCTCCTTATCTCTTATAGGCTTGAATTTGAATGCACCAAAAATACTACAAAGTATGAGGCTTTAATTCAAGGCTTGAGAAAAGAGATTGATTTAAAGGTGAAATATTTGAAAGTTTTTGGTGAGTCAAAAATAATTGTGAGTCGGGTAAAAAAATCCATTCATTTCTTATCACCTCATTTGAGGAATTATCATCTTGAGGTATGGAAGTTAATTTATGAATTTGAAGATGTTAAAATTACTTTTATTATATGATCTAAGAACATAGTTGTTGAGATGTTGGCTAACACTACTTCTAAGCAAACTCTGGTAAATGATGGGTTTTCTATTGAATTATTGTTTATCCCATTAGTTCCTCATAATATTACTAATTGGAGGGTGTTTAATGATGACCAATAGATTGTTCAACTTTTTACCAATGAAGACACTTGTAAGGATGTGGTGATTGATGAGGAAGAACACTCTAGAGCCTTGCAAAATTACAAAGATGTAATGAAAGATGTTAAGGGAATTTTCAGTCCAAGGAATGTTCTAATTGGAGAATTTGTATGATATAAAGAGTAATTTTTGAGGTTTTGTAACAGTCAAGACCAATACATCTTCCATGAATTGTGAACTGATTAATTTAGGTACTACTGAAAACCCAAAAAGTATTAATCTTGGAACTAGTTGTTCACCAACTGAAAGACAAGCTTGCATTCACTTATTTAAATAATATATGGATGTGTTTGATTGGTCTTATGCAACATGTTCTTCTTCCCTTGAAGAAATGTGTCAAACCATTCCAACAGACGTTGAGGAAAGTGAATCCAACACTGGAACCACCAATCCAGAAGGAGTTGAAGAAGTTTCTAGATGCTAAGATTATTTTTAAAGTCAGACATTCCAAATGGGTAGAAAATTTAGTCCTTGTTAGGAAAAAATCAAGAGAAAACATATTGTGTATAGACTTCCTAAATCTAAACAAAGAATTAAACAAAGACAACTTATGTGTTCCTCCTATGGAGCAGATTTTGTAGCTACTATCTAGTTCAGAGATGTTTTTACTTCTAGATGGTTTTTCAAGTTATAATCAAGTATTGGTGGCAGAAGCAAATAGGCTGAAAACCACATTTTGTTCGAAATAGCGAATGCTTTTCTAATGTCAAATTCCTTTTGGACTGATTAATGTCGGAACCACTTTTTAACAAGATCTAGACATAGCCTTCAAGGGTCTCATAAATCAGAGTGTAGTGGTTTGCTTCATGACTTAACAATTTATTTTAAAAAAACGGCATACCACATACACCACTTGAAGCGGATATTTGAAAGATGACAACAATATGACATTTATCTCATTCTCAAAAAGAGTATTTTTGCAATATCAAAAGGCAAACTTCTTGGCAATGATATCTCAGAAGATGGGGTTCTAATTAATCATGAAAGAAAAAAAATCCATCACACAGATTCCCATGCCATCAGCAATAAGACGATGAAATCCTTCTACAATAAAATAAATTTTGTTAGAAGATTTGTGCCAGGTTTTGTTGAAGCCATCAAGCCTCTACGAAAAATTATTAAAAAGGATGTTGTCTTTAAATGGACATCTATTGAGAAAGAATCCTCTAATAAAATCAAATCTAGAATAGAAACAACTCTAGCACTCCATAGCCCATATTTCAATGACGATTTCTTACTATATACATTTGTGTCTAACCATTCCCTTGTAGCAATACTCATACAAAAGAATAAGCAAAGGGATGAACACCCGGTCTCATTTATGAGCACTGGCTTATAGGGGGACAAACTACATTATCTGATCATTGATAAACAATCTTTTGAAGTATTTAAGGTTTTCAAAAAGTTTAGACCCTACATTTTGAAAAATCGTACTAAAATAATTGTACTTCACAAAATGGATAGAAGCAATCATGTTGATCAAGGCAAATAAATAGGTTATCATCAAATTCCTTGAACAACAATTGATTACTAGGTTTAGGATTCCTTTTGTTCTTGATTATGATAATGCTACATATTTCTCTTCTTTGAAATTAACTAAGTTTGCCTTTTAAAAGGGGATCATTTTTAGATATTCTACTAATCACTACCCTTAGGGGAATGGTGTTGTTGAATCTACTAATAAGAACCTGATTAGGATTTTAAATAAATATGTAGTTGATCACAAAAGGAACTGACACAATGCACTACTAGATTCCCCCTGGGATGATAGAGCCACACCTAAGGCTACTCTAGGAACCTCTCCCTACATTTGGGTATATGGAAAAGAAGTCATCCTACTCCATAATGTTTTCTTCAACTTCCTCTAACTTACTGAAGCTACAAAAGGGAAAAAATATCCAAAGACTAATTAATCTCTTACTAAATCTTGAAGAATAAAGGGATAAAGCCAAGAAAAAGTTTGTTGTTCATCAATAGACGATGAAAAAATGGTTTGAAAAACATTCAACAACATGAAAAATGTTTGAGGTAGGATATCTTGTTTTGGAATAGGATAAACTAAATAAGCCTAAAGGAAAGCACATAAGTTTCAACACTTATGGCTTGGGCCATTTTAAGTGGTTGAAAAACTTGTCCTTGGCACTTACAGACTACATAACATGGAGGGGGAGATGGAACTACTCCCTATCAATGGCCAAGTCTTGAAGATATATTTCTTTTAGCTACCTCAAAGTGGTTTGCATGTACACATTAGTCTTCATTCCATTGGTCTTACTTTATGTTTATTTACTAATTTGAGCTTTGAATTTTTAGAACAAGTTTTATTATTTTGCTTTATTCTAAGTTTGTTTTAAATAGATTTAATTTTGATTTGCATTTCTTTCTTTTGGAAATGATTTTTCTCTCCGCGACTTATATACCTAAACATCCATATTATTCCTCAGTCATAACTTAAACAAGAAGTTGTGAATAAATGTCCTGGGATACCTAAAGAAGTTAAAACAATCGTAGATTTTGGACCTCTTGAAGTAATTGAGTTGCGAGAAATCTTGAAAGTTCAATTATGTGGTGATTTAGCAAACCTAAAGATGTCATCCATTCATATTATATGAGAACTCTATGCAAAAAGTTTGAAGTCAAACCTCGAGGGAATCTGTGTGGGGGGGGGCATACCTTTATTATTTAGGCATGGTCAATCATTTCCTAAATACAAGCATCATCCCCACCTGGTTATACAGACCAATTGTTTCCCTCATCCACCAACTGCTATAACATATACACTTAATTTGGTAAAAGGATTGCAAAATGAAATCCAGTCATATGTGGGGGAATGCAGATATCTTCGTCGAGGCTATAAACACTTGCTAGAAGTAGAAACAGGTTTGTGATGCTAGGGTGACTTCACCAGGGCTATGGATACACACAGGGGAAGAGAAACAACTTGTATAAATAAAATCGTCAACCCCATATATAGAGAGAGAGACTTTGGGTGAGGCTTTAAAGGAAATTGAATCCATATCTTCAATCGTCGAGGTAATATGTTAAATCTTTAAAGTTCCATAATTGGGATACTTTGAGAGACCTGAAGAATTCATTCGTTTGAATTCCAAGATGTAATATTTATGAAATTTATGGTTTTTTTCAAAAGGAATGATTGAATAAGTGTTAACTTGGGTAATCTTAAATTCACCTAGTGTGTCTCCATTTGTCGTGCTCTCAACAACCTCCCTAAGTTTTGAGAAAAATTTGGGGCCCCCTTTCTCATTTTCTTCTTTTGGGATTTTTTTGTCTTATCTCCTTATTGCCTTGCAACTTAGTTTCTTTTAATCCTTATTGAAATAGCTCACTTTTCTAATTTTTCACCAATTTCCCAAATTGACCCTTTTTCCTCATCTTTTCCCTTTTTTCCTTTAGTTCGATCTCCTTTTTTATTGAAGTTTTTTTTTCTTCGAACTCTTTCATTTATCTTTTTTTCCTCCTTTTTTTTTTCTCTTATTTTAAATTCATCCATTTGATTCCCAAGATGGACCTAATTCTCAAATAGACCCCC
>CBVK0101836396.1:0-12846 GCA_900067695.1 Picea abies
ATGATTCAGAATTCGCGAAAGAAGTTGCAGGTTCATTGGGTGCCTTTGCCACTGCAAATCAATGGTCTGTGGAGAATTTGGTAGAGAAACTAAGACAGAAAATATTACTGATGGGGAAGTTACAAGATCAAATATTGTCCATTGAACGGGCTGTAAGGAATAATATGAGCCAAGACTTTGAGCAAATCAGAGCTCATGATTGGCGGCAAATCCAACAGTTGCAGGCTAACCTCGAGGATCTCCATCGCAATTCATAGGCCAACCAAGGATTATTCACTAAATGTGATGAATTGATAGGGAAATTGCAAGCTAGAATGAAACTGACCGAAGGTATCTCGATAGATATTTTGGCCTTCAAAATTCAATCATTGGAAATAAACGAAAAACTGGAAATGGCCCGGCAGGCTCTTTTTATGAAGGTTGATGCCATCCAGAAGTGCTACCAGGAAGTAGACATTTCCCTGAAGGATGTCTATATTAAGGAAAGAGAATATCGCTCAGCCCGAGATAAGTTTCAAGAATCCATCATAGTGGCACATAAAGATAATGTCCCTGATTTTCCCCGACTTTCCCCTTCTGAACAAATAAGAGGTGATATGGATCTAAAGGTGTGGGAAACGAATTTGGAAGAGAGAAAGAGATTAGCCAAGGAGGTAAAGGATGTTTTCCAAGAAGCGTTATCATCATTAGACAAGAGACAAATTGATTTTGAGGGAAGCAGTATCGTGGAGGCCTTGGCGCAAATCGATATTGAAATGAACCAGCATAATTCTGGAAAGAGCAAAGAAGAAGCTCTGGCAGCCATTCAAGAAATGATCCAGATTTATCTTCTTAAAATAAATAAATGGACAGTGAACCCAAGTTCACAGTTCCATGCATTAGCTCAAGAGGTGAAAAGAATCCAATAAAGGCTACCTCAAGTAGAAAGGAAATTATACACTTTCAAGGTGAATGAAACAATTGAGCCTTCAAGGCTAGTGGTGGAATTTTTAGATAGATGCAACCAATGCATTGAGCATGGAAAAACAAGCACAGTTGGGAACATGTAAGAAAATTTCATTGCATTATTGAACATAGCTAGAAGGACAGATGGTAACAAACTACAACGGCCAGGACATTATGTCGAATTATTAAGAAGACCAGACGATAGATGTGTCTATCTTAAAGGAATGAGGAAAAGAAGCGTTTCTATCAGCATATGAAGAGATCAAGGGGAATACCAACGAAGCTCATGAGATTCTACACATTGTTGTCTTATTTCAAATATTTGTTATTTTTATTATAAGAATTCTAATCGTTTTGAGTTGTGACAATTTTGTATAAATACATAGATTCCAGATCTATTAGAGGTTGCTTCTTGTTGGATGTAATAGAGAAAACTCTCATTTTTTAGTATTAATACAAGTGCAGACAGAGATTCCAAATTTTGTTAAGTTTGGGTTATGTGTTTCTTTTGTATTTCCATATCTCAGTGTTTCCTTATGCAAATTCCTTGATAAATGTTTGATTGCAATTTAGTATCACAACTATTGTAATCATTTTATATCAATAATTTGTTAAGTGAGCATTTTTTCCTCTGTATTTAGTGTGAGTAAAACAAGACCTGCAAGCTGTGTGAATTACTGTACTTTATACTTTACTCAAGGATGGGCTATCTATTTTCTTCCATTGCAACAAGGTGAGACTCTTCAACAATTGATGCCTTGCTTTGTTTAACAGTTTTGTAATTTTCCCTCACACCATTCGATATTGCAATTGTGACTCAAACACAAAATACGGCCCATGTACTGCCATATTGTTAATTTCATTTAAAGTTATTTTCTCATATAACTAAAGGTAGAAAAAGAACTCCTTAAAAACATTCTCTTTAAACTTTCCTGATGCCTGACATTACTCTTTGAACCTTAAGTTTAATCTCAGGAACAACATCTTTTTCGCGTCGTTGTCGAGGACGGAGAAACGAAGTTGTTTTTCCCTGGGAAAATGACAAGGTAAATTTTTGTCTTTGATGGTGAACAAAGATTGAATACATAAGTAAGGCTTATTTTATCTTTCACTTGGTGACTCCACCGTAGATAAAACTAGCATTCGATCGAAAGAATACCAGAAAAAATCCAGATGATATGCATACCACACTAGTGTCAGATCCTGAAAGGTTTCTAAAACCAAAGGGATACCTCAAATCGACTGTTGCATCAGTAGGTAAAGTATATCAACCCAAAATTCCACAAGTTAATGCTAAGGTTCCAATTGAAGAACTAACTCCTAAAGAAAGTGTTAAACAAATTCATTCTACAGAGACATCAACTAGTAGACCCAAGGCTAAGATTGAGAAACCAAAGGTAATTGTTCTCGATATAAAAGTTGAGATTGACCCAACATATACTTTTACCAGTAAGAACAAGAGATCCCTTTCGATACTTGATGTCATTGACACCCTGTAGGTTCTATTCTTTCCCGGAGTAAAAGTTTCAGTTCCCTGTGTAGAAATTTCAATACAAATTAAGTATTTCTTGTGATTCTCCTGATCTAACAATTATATGCCACTATTAAATACAGAATCACTTCTACTAATAATCTTATGGAAATTTAAACCACGATCACAAAGTGAAATATCAAGAACACATAACACATAAGTTTTTTTGGGAAAGCGTAAAGCTAAAAAACCCACTATCATATGTTATGTATATCATGGATCATGAAACAATCTCATACAAAACTCTAATCTATAACTAAAGGTAGAAAAAGAACTCCTTAAAAACATTCTCTTTAAACTTTCCTGATGCCTGACATTACTCTTTGAACCTTAAGTTTAATCTCAGGAACAACATCTTTTTCGCGTCGTTGTCGAGGACGGAGAAACGAAGTTGTTTTTCCCTGGGAAAATGACAAGGTAAATTTTTGTCTTTGATGGTGAACAAAGATTGAATACATAAGTAAGGCTTATTTTATCTTTCACTTGGTGACTCCACCGTAGATAAAACTAGCATTCGATCGAAAGAATACCAGAAAAAATCCAGATGATATGCATACCACACTAGTGTCAGATCCTGAAAGGTTTCTAAAACCAAAGGGATACCTCAAATCGACTGTTTCATCAGTAGGTAAAGTATACCCAACAAAAATTACACAAGTTAATGCTAAAGTTCAGATCGAAGAACTAACCCCTGAAGAGAGTTCTAAGCGAATTCATTCTGCAGAGACATCAACTAGTAAACCCAAGGCTAAGATTGAGAATCCAGAGGTAATCGTTCCCGAGATAAAAGTTGAGATTGACTTGAATGATACTCCTACTAGTCAGAACAAAGGAACACTTTCGATACTTGAATGAGATTGACTTGAATGATACACCTTGTCGTTTCCATCCTTGCCCAAAGTAAAGGTTTCAGTTTCCCGAAACTCTGAAGAATATATTTTATACCTTGATTCATCCCCTATCGGTTCTCCTATATATACATCTTATAAGTCTGAGGAAACCAGTCCACATTTCCCTTTTCCTCCTCTTCTATATTTTTCATCTCCTAACGACCTTTTTTCTGGAACTTCCTTCACCACATCCTGAAGTAGTCAAAATTTCACCACTTTAGTCCCTCGAAGTTTTTGAAAATCCCCTTTTTAATTCTCGAAGTTCATCTCCTAGACTTCCAATGGCTGCTGCTGGAGGAGGTGGCGTCGGTGGTGGTGGTGCCGGAGGTGGAGGAGCAGGTGGAAAAGGTGAAGGACAAGCTTCGCCTCCTAGAATATTTTCCAAGGTAGTTTCCAGGTACGCTCCCTTGGTCCTTCCTGCCGCCCTTCATAATTTGCCCGAAAATTATATGAAAAACCTACCAAAATTCATGGGAGAAGGAGATTTAACCGCAACCAAACACATAGCCTTTTTCGACCAGTTTGCAGATATCCTTGGCATCGAACATGAAGATGTCTAGTCAAGGCTGTTAGTACAAACCTTTGAAGGATAAGTGAGAACTTGGTTCCGAGGACTCCCGGTAGGTTCCATACGGTCATATGATGATCTAGAAAATGCCTTCCTAAGACAGTGGGGAGAGAAGAAGGACCATCTCTATTATTTGACTGAATTTGAGGCTTTAAGGAAAAATAATTATGAATCAGTTCTTGAATTTACTCAGAGGTTCAACAAACTATACAACAAAATCCCAGCTGAAGTCAAACCCTCTCAACATGCTGCAAAGGTAACTTTTGCAAGGGCCTTTGAACCTGACTTTTCTCTCCTCTTAAGAGAAAGAAGATCTGCTACTCTAGTAGGAATGCAAGATGATGCCATAGAAATTGAATATAATATGATGGCATCCGAGAAATTAAAAACTAAGGTCGAGATGGGAACCAAAGAACCTAGGCCTTTCAAAGAACAAGCAGGACCATCTAGATCTGGGAAGTCCCCATAAGAGAAAATGGATGAGATGGTCAAGATAATTAAATATTTATCAAACAAGATATTCAGGATGGAATTAGATCAAACCAAACCTGATACTTATGTGAGGAATCAGTTCAAGAGAAACCCTAATCCTCAAATACAATAGAGACAAATAAAAAATGAAGATCAAAAGATTCAAGACCCATTTAAAACTGAAAATTTTATGCAGAGAGACGATATGAAAAATTATGAGGAGTTAGAAGAAGACTTGAACAACCTTAGTAATGATGATCTTGAGCCACATTTAACCAGACAATAGTATGAAAATTCTTTGGATCTAGAATCCATGTTTAATAATGAAGAAAGCATCAGTAATTTAGGAGAATCTGCCTATCAAGGACTCGCCGAATCTATAATGGCCGAACTCCAACAAAAGTATGATTTAAATCCCAGAGAAAAAAATCCTATGAATGTTCCACCAAAAAATATTTTGTCACGAAATAAAATGAATGAGGCAACAACTACTAAACCGCCAACCGAAACACAAGCTTCCCGGAAAAATCCATTTGAAACAAGAGCAACGAAAACTAAGAGACCAGACAATATAGAAGCAAAAGTTCCAACCAGAGAAACTGAAAAAACAATCGGAGGTTTCAGTTTAGAAAACAAACTTAATAAAATTAAAATCCCCATGCCTCTAGTTGAGCTTGCAAAAAATATGATTTATAAAAAGCAAATTGCTAAAATGATAATTTTTTATGATGTTGAATGTCATGCAAACATTATTAATCTACAGGATGAAAGACCTACGATCATGTTCGGTCCACACATCGAAAACACTAAATATTTTGTTGCTCCATTTTATATTACACTAACTGTGCATGATCATTTACTCCACAATTGCATGTTAGATTCTGGAGCTTCTCTTAATTTAATGCCTAAAGTTATCATGGAGAAATTAGGCCTCAAAATTACTAGAACTTATCAAGACTTGTATTCATTTGATTCCAGAAAATTTAAGTGTCTAGGCATGATCAAAGATTTGGTGGTAAATCTTGCACAAATCCCTGTAAAAAGTATCATTATGGATGTAGTCGTTGTTGACGTCCCTGCCAATTATGGCATGCTTCTATCCAGGTCATGGGGCACCAAATTAGGAGGATCACTTCAGCTGGACATGACTTATGCTACGATCTCAATTTTAGGTGGACAATTCACTCGACTATACATAGAGACTAGACTGGCGTATATGGTAAGTGACCCTCAAAATCCAAATAATTACTCAGTCTATGTTGTTGATCAGGACTTAGGAAATATTATATTATCAAGAGATGATGATTTCGAAGAATGTATAGAAGAAGAAAATAAAAAAGTAGGAAAAACAAAGAAAAGTGTAAATAGTAGAGAAGGAGTATGGAATATGTTTTTTGATGGCGCTTCGTCCTGTGAAGGAGCAGGGGATGGAGTGTTATTTGTAGCGCCAAGAGATGATTATCTTATCCTCTTTTCATATAGATTACAGTGGGAGATTGATTATACGAATAATTTATGTGAGTATGAAGCTCTAGTCTTAGGATTAGAGGTTGTCGGAAAGTTAAAAATTGAACATATGATAGTTTATGGTGATGTAGAGCTTATCGTGAAACAAATAAAGAAGCAGTATCAAGATAAGCATCTAAGGTTGAGGTCATACAGAAATTGCACCTGGGATTTGATAGAGAATTTATTCTCATCCTTTAATATTCACTCTATTCTCAGAATGGAAAATCAGCAAGCAGACTCTTTAGCCAAAGTTGTTGCGACCTTTGTACCACCTACCATCTTAAAACTGAAGTATCACATCAAAATGAGACACCGACCTTTGATCCCAAACAATGTTCAGCACTGGAAAGTCTTTGAAGACGATGAGAAAATCAAACAGTTCCTCGAAATGGTTTACGAGTTCTCTGAGAATCACATAGATCAGAAAAACCAGAACGATCCTATTTGGATCATGTAGGAAGGTGAAGACCCTAAACAATTCCAGGATAAGATTCCAACCCACCACATGCTTGTGCTTAAGAACAATCGGATCCCTAGGGGTCTGATACCCTTAGAGATATTTTTTGACCAATATGACATACCCGTAAAGTCTACCTTACGACCTCAGCCCTAAGAGGTTGAAAACTATAATATAGGAACTAAAGAGGATCCTAAACTGGTCAAGATATCTAAATAGCTTCTAGCCCAAATGAAGAATAAGTATGTCGAGTTGATGAGACAGTGTAAAGACGTTTTTGCTTGGTCATATGATGATCTGAAAACTTACGATACCTATGTGATTGAACACAAGATTCCTTTGAAACATGGTATCAAACCTTTCAAGCAGAAACTCAGACAAATAAATCCTATTCTCCTGCCAGTGATAGAAAGGGAAGTCAAGAAGCTTCTCGATGCGAAGATTATCGTACCACTCAGATATTCTGAATGGGTAGCGAACTTGGTACTCGTCAGAAAGAAAAATGGCAAAATAAGACTCTGCATAGATTTCATAAACTTAAATCGATCATCCCTCAAAGACAACTACCCACTACCAAAAATGGATCATGTTCTAGAAAAAGTAGTTGGAGCTAACAGAATGTCCATGATTGATGGTTTTTCCGGATACAATCAAATTGTTGTCCATGAAGACGACAAAGAAAATAATGTGTTTACCACGTCGTCGGGAACTTTCATGTACGATAAGATGCCATTTGGTTTGATGAACGTAGGGGATACTTTCCAAAGAGTGATGGATATAGCTTTCATCGGTGAGAGAGACAATTTTTTTGTTATTTATTTAGATGATCTAACAATCTTTTCCAAATCTGATGTAGAACATCTAGTTCACCTCAAACAAACTTTTGAGAAGTGCAGAAATTTTGGTTTGTCTCTTAACCCTAAAAAGTTGCATTTTGCTATGCAAGAAGAAAATCTTTTAGGCCATATAGTTTTGAAGGACATAATCAAGATTGATCCTAAGCAATTCGAGGCTATTGACACGATAAACACTCCTAGAAATAAGAAAGAAATCCAATCTTTTTTAGGGAAGATAAATTTTTTGAGAAGATTTATCCCTAAATTTGTTGAAATTGTCAAATTGATTACAGATATGTTGAAAAAGGACAGAGAAGTGAAGTGAACTACGAAAGCCAAAGCGTATTTTGAGCGAGTCAAGAAAGCTATAGGCAAGGCACCAGTGCTAGAAAGTCCAGACTATACTAAGGAATTCTTGATCTTCTCTTTTGCTTCTGAACATACTATCACAACGGTACTCCTACAGAAGAATGAAGAAGGATTTGAGCAACCGATAGCCTTTTTCAGTAAAAGTCTCAGGGATGGAGAATCAAAATATGATATACTTGAAAAACAAGCCTACGAAATGGTGAAAGATCTCAAAGCTTTCAAGACATATGTGTTACATTCCAAAATTATTGCTTACGTGCCAACGAGTGTTGTCAAATACATCTTGGTCCAACTAGATAGTGATGGGAAAAGAGGTCGGTGGTTGGCTAAAATTCAGGAGTTCCATCTAGAAATGAAACTGACCAAGCTAGTCAAAGGTCAAGGCCTAGTGAAATTGTTAGCTGAATCAAATTTCAAGGCGCTCGGGATAAATCACCTGGAATCACACGAGTATCTTCCAGGTATAGATGAACTTGATGATCAAACGCCTATGATTCAGATTGAAAGTAAGTTTTCTTCCTCTGCTTGGTATTGTGACATTGTTTCATACCTCCTTACCCTTCAGTGCTCGGATGACATGACTCTGTCCAAAGAGAGAACTTTGAAGCTACACGCAGTCAAATATTGTATTATTGATGGCCAGCTATACTGGAAGGGGCCTCTACGTTTCTTGTTAAGTTTCTTAATAGAATCTGAAACAGAAGGTGTCATAAATGAATTTCATGAAGGAGTGTTTGGAGGGCACCACGCATGGAGGGCAATGACCTACAAGATTTTAAGAGCTGGATATTATTGGCCAAAGTTGTTTACAGACATGAACGCCAAGGTCAGAGCCTACAACTCTTGCCAATTGTTCTCTGGTAAACAAAATCTCCCTGCACTACCTTTCATCCCAATCAAAGTAGAAGCTCCCTTTCAACAATGGGGTCTAGATTTCATCGGAGAAATCCATCTGCAGTCAAGCGCCCAACATAAATGGATTTTAAACACTACCGATTACTTCACGAAGTGCGTCGAAGCCATTCTAACTCGAAATGCTATGAATTTGGTGGTAATAAACTTCTTGGAAGAGAACATCCTATTGAGATTTGGTTGTCCTCAAAAAATAGTCACTGACAACGCCCAAGCTTTCAAATCTATGGCAATGGTCAATTTCTACCAAAAATAAAACATTGTGTTAGGACATTCTACAACCTATTATCCTTAAGGGAATGGGTTGGCTGAATCGTCTAACAAGAGCCTGATGATTATAATTAAAAAATTGTTGACAGAAAATAAAAAGGCTTGGCACATCCACCTAAAATATGCCTTATGGGCGAATCGAATCAGCACCAAGAAATCAATAGGTATGTCCCCGTTTCAAATGGTTTATGGTACTGACGTTGTCCTTCCTATCAATCTCACTCTTCCTGTGATGAAGCTCTGGCAAGATGCAAATGAAGAGCCAAATAACGTTACAAGAAGGATAAATCAAATAATCGAAGTCCAACAAAATAGGGCTGAAGTAGATGACAAACTTCAAAAGTACCAAGATAATATGAAGGCCCTTTTCGATAAAAAGGCTAAAGACAGGGAGTTTCTTCCTGGAGATCTACTTCTAAAGTGGGATGCTAGAAAATAAGATGCATGGAAACGCGACAAGTTTGACCATCTCTGGTTCGTACCATTCAGGATTGCAACTGCTAAGAAGAAAAATTCATTCTTACTGGAAAACCTCGACGGAAAAATTCTTGGCACTCCTATCAACGGGCGTTACCTAAAACATTTCATGCAATAGTATTATTTCAGATTCTCATTGTACATACCGGTTTAGATTGAAGTTATTTTTTGTTTATGGTTTTATTTTCCTTTTGTAAATCATCCAAATTTTACTTTTGTTGTAAATAAACGAAGTCTTATTTGATATCATAAAAGAAAAATATAAAATATATGTACTGCATATCATTTCTATTCTACAGAATCTTCTGACATTTCCCATTTTATTCTCATGCAGAATACTTACTATCATATGAGAGATGAGGAGGTATTGGAATCCAACACTCAGTTTTCAAAACATTTGTTTTCTCTTAAAACAGGCGATGAATTAATGATTGGCTTGATTGAAAATATAAATGAAATCCGAGGTATGAACTCCTATACTTATAGTTCAAGCTAAAATTCTAAGGAAATATTATTGGATATAAACGAGGTTTTACCCATGTAAATATTATCACATGATTAAAGATCAAAGAAGTATGAAATTACAGCTTAATTTTAAGCCTTCTCTAAATGAAATAAAAAGAAAAAGGAAATAAGAATAAAAAAGGCTTGAAAGGAAGTTCGAGAATCAATAAACAAACTCGTGTGGGAATGAAATTCTTCCGCGTCAGACCCTTTTGAATCCTCATTCTATTTTATTTTGCCTATACCTAGGCTTTTATTCACTTATGAATGTTATTGTCCTTCCCTTGGTCTTCATAGAAAGAAAGAATTTCACCTTGACTCTGAAAACTTAAAAACATACCTTCAAAATGAGATTAGGTGAAAATATGTATAGTTCCTATGATTTTAACTGAAAGAAAGTATGTCTAGGATAATACTGATAACTTTAGATCTTCTATCAGATTTTAAACTGATTAATCCGCTCAAGGTCAATCCTTGAAATATAAAATTTCCCATAAAATCTTCCCTATATGCGAAAGTGTATCGAAGATCGGCCTATATGCGAAAGTGTATCGAAGATCGGGAGAGAATTAGTCCATAGCACAATAAAAAATTGTTGACAGACATTCGTTGTTAAATTTTAAGCAGATATCATCCCTTGTATGATACATACAAATTGATTGCCCCCACTTCAAACATATTAAAATATAAGACAGATGGTGAAAGAAAATTCATAATCTGATTGCCCCCATCTAGTCCAAGACAAATGGTGAAAGGAAATTTATAATTCGATTGCCCCCATTTTGTCCAAAAAGAGATGATGAAAGGAAATTCATGTAATGATTGCCCTCATCTCAGCTAAATGAGAATTGAAGTGGTGAAAGGACATTCAATGAGAGATGTAGATAACTTCACCGAGGTACTGAACAGGCTCACTGGCAGTGAAGCAATATCTATGATATCTATAAGACTGTCATACACATATATAACATACTCTGGTATCTATTTCTCTTCCTGGTAATATTTACATTCTAAACCAACAAGGGATTCCCTAAATAAATTGTTAAATTTACTTAACCTTGATGCGAAGAAATTGACCAAAGTTTGATATTTCAGTTAAAGTTGTTTTGATTATCTTAAGCAAATCCAAACTCAGTTTTAGGAAAGGGAGATTATTAATAGCCTAACTTGAGATCAATAATTAGGTGTGTTTTGAAGGTTTCCTGAGATTCGGTTGAAGTTCACTTTTTTGTGTATGATTAGTCCATGAAAGGTGTTTCCCAGAAATGCAATAATGACTCCATTTACCCAATAAAGGCACTCGGTCTACTATTCTTCCACATCTCGCAGGGAGACGCGATCCCCAGATGGAGCCTATGTTGGAACACATATAATCCTAAACTTTTGAGCTTTACATTCTCCACTTCATGAAAATATAATCTTTCCCAAAACGGTAACTTAGAAAATAACTTTCGAATTTTAAATCAAATTCATTTATGGTTAATTAGTAGTAATGCGCACGTGATATCTGTCATTGATGAAGTTTTTCCGTTTGATCGAGGGATCCTAATATCTCAAGAGTTTTGGAGCCGCCTAATTGTTAAAGAGGTAAATCACTAAATGTCGCTCCGGAGCTTCGCGCTTCGGGTGTTTCAATAAGTCTTAACGATAAAATCCCTGAAACCCGAAAGTATTCGTTCATCACTTTTCCTAAACATTTAAAAGACACGATTCGCGGTACATGTGTATTTTTTGAGTCTTCCCTGAGTTGACATGTGGCACCCATTTTTGACATTTTCGTTTGAAGATTCATATGATTCTAAGTAACACGTGGCATCTCCCTTTTCTCGACACATCATCTAGAATGATGTCATCTACGACACGTCACTACAGAAAATGACCCTTCGTAAATATAACAAAGAAAAAAATTGCAAATCACGGAAGCACCAAAATGCCAAAGTATTAAACTTTAATTAATTAAGTTGATCACGGCCCAATTCAACATGAAAAGATATGTGCATGAAAACTCCCAATATGACGAAATATTCACGGGAGTTAGGTCTTATGAGGAGGTACAGGACAAATTCCAAACCCTGTCCCCAGATCAACAGGCTAGTTTCCTCAGTTTCTAGAGACAGAGGAGAAACAATTTTCCAAAAGTACTACAAGGAGAGTCGATAACCGCTCCTCCTGCACAGGGATATATGCCTCCAGGTTTTGAATGAGGGTACTCTGGAAAACATAATATTGAGGAAACCCCGAAGAGCTCTGAGGTTTTGACACAAGTATTAGAAGCCTCATTGTCAGGATAACTAAGCCCCCAGGCCCTAGCTCATCTCAAAGCTTACCTAAAGCAAGGACAGGATGCATCTCCTTCGACACCAGCCACACCTGCTGCCAATATAGCAGAGCAACAACAATCTACAGAGATCGATACTCCTGTTACATCATTGACACCTATGCAGTCTAGCTTCGGAAATCCAAGTTCCGAAATCATTTTTGTAAGTGATCTTACCCCAATCTCGCCCAAACAGATGCCTCCTTCGGATTTCTTCTTTAGCAAAAAACGGAGGGCCATCGTCAAAAGAGAATCACACCAAAAAGATGGAGTAATAACCAAAAGGCATAGGATGTTGTATGATGGAAATGATCATGATGATTCAGAATTCGCAAAAGAATTTGCAGGTCCATTGGGTGCCTTTGCCACTGCAAATCAATGGTCTGTGGAGAATTTGGCAGAGCAACTAAGACAAAAAATCTTATTGGTGGGGCATTTGCAAGATCAAATACTAGCCATGGAACAAACTTTAAGGAATAAGATGAGCCAAGATTTTGAGAAAATCAGAGCTCATGACTAACGACAAATCCAACAACTGCAGGCTAACCTCGAGGATCTCCATCGCAATTCACAGGCCAACCAAGGATTAGTCACTCAACATGATGAATTGATATGGAAATTGCAAGCTAGATTGACACTGACCGAAGGTATCTCGATAAATATTGTGGCCTTCAAAATTCAATCGTTGGAAATAAACGAAAAACTAGAAATGGCTCGGCATGATCTTTTTATGAAGGTTGATGCCATCCAGAAGTCCTGCCAGGAAGTAGACCTTGCCCTAAAGGATGTA
>CBVK0101836484.1:0-27628 GCA_900067695.1 Picea abies
ATGATACGGCGACCACCGAGATCTACACTCTTTCCCTACACGACGCTCTTCCGATCTCACGCATATGCTAAAGTGAGCTATAATGGACAAGGAATGAATGAATTCATACATCAAAGAACATTATCCACTTCTTGTTTGCATGTGCAGTTCCTCTTCGAGAAACATAGCTCGTAGCTTACCTAGCGAGTTAGAAAGGTCATGGGCAGGCATAAAGAGAGAAGCATGTAGGAGAGTTAAAACAAATAACCTTGAACAACATTCATGGGAAATCATATTTGTGCTGCAGTTGAGGGCGGTGCTGTGCCTTGCCGTCTATTCAATCAATAGACATGAATATAATGACTTTCAAAACTGATATAATTAGACATGAATATAATGACTTTCAAAACTGATATAATGCAGCGTCGTCGTTGTCAGAGAGCACTTCAATAAACTTGAAAGAGCTTCAATAAACTTAGATTATTTAAGTTGGGGAAAATGCATCGTGTCAGAGCCTTTGCAAGATTGAAAAAAATACATTGCGTAATAGATTGAAAAATAATAAAACATAACATTAGGAAGATTAAGAATAGCCAAAACTAAAACATTGAAGCGCCCAATAAGATTTCAAGTCTATTCTTTAATGAGATTAGATTATTTAAGTTGGGAAAATGCATCGTGTCAGAGCCTTTGCAAGATTGAAAAAAATACATTGCATAATAACTTGAAAAATAATAAAACATAATATTAGGAAGATTAGAAATAGCCAAAACTAAAACATTGAAGCTTCTAATAAGATTTCAAATCTAAGATTTCATGTCTATTTTTCAATGAGATTAGATTATTTAAGTTGGGAAAATGCATCGTGCCTTTGCAAGATTGAAAAAAATACATTGCATAATAGCTTGAAAAATAATAAAACATAACATTAGGAAGATTAGAAATAGCCAAAACTAAAACATTGAAGCTTCTAATAAGATTTCAAATCTATTCTTCAATGAAATTAGGAAGAATATAATTTTATTATTATATAAAAATAAAATTTTGAATTTGCTATGTTGAACATAGAAAAAAGTATATGGTCAAACTTCAAACTAATTTAAAATCAATGCCGAATAGAATGCTAGAGTCATTGACTTACCTTCGACAGGGACTAATAATAATCATATAATAATGTTCCACATAAAATAACAGATAATCACATAATAGTGTTCCACATAAAATAACAGTGTTCCTCATGCCAAGTTCATTAACTTACCTTCGACAGGGACTAATAATAATCATATAATAATGTTCCACATAAAATAACAGATAATCATATAATAGTGTTCCACATAAAATAACAGTGTTCCTCATGCCAAGTTCATTAACATGGCATTGTTTAAATGAGATTTCAATGTCGAGCAATCGCTTTATATGGTGTTTGACAAAAGAAAAACAATTTAGCATATATAAAACTTCAGTTTTGTGTTGGAGACTTGTTGCCACTGATACTATATTAGTGTTTTTTGTGTTCAGTGAAAGTTTAATGCTGTTTAGTCCACCCAGGCATCTCGGATGGGGTGGAGGACTGAACAACATTTCGAGTTGCATTTGAAGTTGAGTTGCATTTGAAGTTGAGGATTGTTGGTAACTTGGAAAATATCAATATTAAGGAGTGTAGCGAAAGTTTAAGGTAGTCTTGTGAAATTTAATTTAAAATCTCTTGGGTGTTTCTATCATTTAAGTCTTTTTGGTTGTTTCTACCATGTAGAAAATTAAGAATTTCAGAGTTTCGATTTAGCAAAAATCTGCAAGGGTGGGTAGTGTAACTATGTATTTACTCAAAATGTTTATTGTTTCATATAAAATCACTTTAATTTGACAAAAAATATAATAAATTTCTTTTATTATATTATATAAATAAATTTGACAAAAAATATAATAAATTGCTTTTATTATACTATGTAAATAAATTGCTTTTATTATATTGTGTAATTTTAATTAAAATATTAAATTAATTATATTAAATTTTATATTTCTATAAAGTTTAAAGATTATTGAAAAAATTTAAAAAATCTAATTTTATTTATTGTAACAAAATTCCAATATGCTTGAAGCATTAAAATTATTCTCACATAATTTTTAAATATATCATATCATTAAAAAAATTGTAATTTTATAATAACAAAAATATATTTATAATAACAAAATTACAATATTCAAATACATCAAATGTTTGGAGCATTAAAAAAAAACTCTCATAACTTGTTATGATTTTTAAATATATTATATCATTTTTTTCCTAACTTGTGATAATTTTAAATAGATCATCATTTTCTTCACCATACTCTATGTTATAGTCTGAAATTAATAAAAGTATTTTTTCAACAATTCATAAAAAGGCTTTCATCCATCAACTCAAGGGAACTATATGAAAAATCTTTCAAAAGAAATTTATGAAAAATCCTGCATCTATATGTCTATTATCATACCATCATAGATTTATGCATGAAAATGAGATAAACTAGAAAAACAGATTTAGAGTCACGGATCATGAGCATATTTAGAGACAATCCTATCTAGTGATTTTGAGATCAATAGGGTCCATAATTCATTCTTGTTCATTTTTTTGAAAGGTTATATACAATCTTGTTTTCGTCTTTGTAGACGTGTGAAAAAACTAATAGTAGAGATTGAATACCATAGGCTGCAATGTGAAATTCTTCAATACTATTTCCTTCTTCATCCATTGAATTATTAACAAGAAATCCTTAAAGATTTGTATGTGAGACTCTAGTTTCATACCTTTAGGTGGGGTTCACTGTGAGGCACCATAAAAAAAGCCCAATGAATGATCTTATTAATTTCCACTTTGGATTTATGATCCTTTTGTTTATCTTGAACTATTGGATATGTATCTAGTATGTTTAGTACTCGAACAACACATTTTAAGGGTAGTGTCTCTTTGCTTTCAATCAACTTCACATTCATGGTTAACCAAACTCCCCCAACAATGTTTAACAAAGTGGTTCTAACCTTTTTTAAGTCCTTGTTGGAACACCACATTCTAAAGGCCTCTTCAATATTTTCTTATGTCTAGACATTTTGGTATCCTATCATTCTTTCCACTTTTTCTAGACTTCCATTGTAAATGAGCAAGTCATGATGATATGCGTGTTTGTTTCTTCTGCTCGCTGGCATAGATTGCATCATTCAGGTGCAACAAAATATCTTAAATGAGGAATTTATGATGATATGAACGTTTGTTTCTTTTGCTTGCTGGAATAGATTGCACCATTCAGGTGCAACAAAAGATCTTTTTTGTAGAATATCGCAGGTAGGATCTCTATTGTTAAGATCAATCACATGAAAATTTTGGATTTTGAAGGCCTCTGTAGTTTCCATATAACTTTCCATCACCAGGGATGTAGATCGTCTCTTCCCTCCTCAACAAGAGCTTTATATCCTAATTTTGGTACATATATCCCTAATAGATTTCGAGACCAGGCCAACTGATCATCTTTCTCACTGAATTTGACATTGCTATATTTTAAAAATCTGCATATATCTGCCATTCCCTTGAATTCTCTACCCCAAGCCCTGACTCTCTCCAGGACATCCAAGCTTGGTGCCATATGGTTGCCCTGTCTCGGTTCACAATCTGTCGTAACATATAGTAACCTCTACTTTGGATCTCATGAATCGCCTGATGTGATAGCTTGTGCCTACTTTTGCAACCAACCTAAGGGTCCAGACCTATATGCATTCTATCACCTTTACCCACTTGTCATATCAATCAATGTCCCACCAAATGAAAAGACGAGTTTACAACTTTCCACACACTTGAATCATTGTGTATTTATTTTCTAGGATTTTTGATCCATTTCTCCATAGTATCTGGGGAAATGTATTTCACTGTAACAATCTGTACCCACAACCTTTTTCCTTGGATTAACCCCTAGATGTTCTTTGCTGCAAGTGTTTTTGAGAAGAAGAATGGGTTCTTTAGACCCCAACCAACTTTTGCTTTTGGTATTGTAACTTTTCCCTCGAAGCCAGAGAAAAACTTTCTCTCTTGTTTCTCGGACCAAAGGAATTTATAACATAATTGCATTAAAATTTCTAGAACTCCTTCACGAATCCATGCTAGCGACATCTAGTACATTAGAATTGCTTCGGGGATAACTTTTATTAGAACCAACTGTCTCCCTCGTGAAATCCATCTATTACACCATGTATTAAGATTTTTTCCACTTTGGCCATCAACCATTTCCAATCATCTTTTTTGTACATATTTGGTTTCAAATGAATACAAAAATATTTCAAGACAAGATCTAAGTCTACAAGTGGGTAAGGAAACATTTGTGTAATGAATATCTTCTCCTTCTTAGTAATATCCCACAAAGAGGTTGATTTTTGAAGGTTTCTTATTATTCTAGTTGCTTTATGATATCTCTAAACTTTCAACAATGCTTCTATGAGGGGATAGAGGCACCCCTTTCTAAGGCATCTTCTAGGTCTAAAGAAGGAGGATGCTACCCCATTTTTCAAGACAATGAAAGTTGAAGAAGTAACACAGTTCATTACTCATGCTACAAATTGATGACAAAAACCCAAATGAATGATGATTAGTATGAGACATAACCAACTGACCCTATCATAAGCTTTGGAAAGATCCACGTTGACCACCATTGATCTTTGATTCTTGATTTTAATTGAATGGAGTCATTTTTGAGCAATCCCTACTATTGGATGAATTTGTCTTCCCTCTAGAAACCCACACCATTCTTTATAGATTTTTCTTGATCGGATCCTTTTTAATCTTCAGAGTTGACAAAACTTGGAAATGAGTTTGACAATTTAATTACCTTTGGTACAATGGCACAATAATCTTCTTTGAACAAGGATGAGAAATAATTTACTCCTACAACAATATCTTTGAAGTTTAGTGCCCATGTGCCATCTTCCTTTTCGATTCTTCATATTGAATTAATATTTCTTTCCAGAGAGTATCTATAAAAAATTTTTGTATTTTCATCCTCTACCTAGAGCGATAATGTTGTGCTCCTAAGCCTCCATTCTCTCTTTTTCCAGGGGGATTGGCCTCCTTTGTCTTTTAGTGAATTAACCTTTGATTTCTATTCCTTTGTTAAAAACCCAAAGATTTCATTGTTGTAACGATATTTCAAGGCTTCCTCCACTTCCCTAAGGGTTTTATCATTCTTTTGCTTCTTTTCTTTGTCCCATTTCATAACTACCTTCTTTGATTATTTTCAGATTCTGGTGGAATTTTAAAGAATTAGTGTTTTAATCTCCATTGTAGGGCTCCCATCCTTAATCTTGTCTATAAACTCCTAATATTTTGTCCATTTAGGATTCATCTTGAAAGGACTCGCTAACTTCTCTTTGGAAGGGGCTATTTATAGTTTCATTGGGTTGTGGTTATAATCCCCCCCAAGGAAACCCATTGTCTTATTAAAATTACTTTATCAAAGAAAGATTCAGATGTAATACCCTAGGTTGATCCCCAGGTTGTAAATGTACATATGTTTTTATAGGTTGGTGAACGAATATGGTTTTTGGGTCGGAGTCCCTGTGTATATATGTTTTGGGATAGAGAGCATGTTGTTGATGTTTTGGTAGCTACGGGAGGTATTAAATTCCAAGTGTAACCTTTGTACTTAGAATAGAATATTACAGGAGTAAGAGAACCATTAAACAAATGTGTGAAAACCCTAGAAGAGAAGTCGACCCCACTTGAAAAGTCACTTGACATACTAGTATAAATAAATGCAGACACTAGCTCATTTGTACACACACACCCACTCACTCACTTAGTTAGGGCGCAAGTTTGAAGCATCAGTTGCAAGAGCTGCAGTGGTGATGCATAAAGGGGGCACTAGTATGAGGAATGTGACAACAACTATAGTGGTGAAGTCTCTCGTCGCTCAGTCTTTTTGGTATCTCTCTCTTGTGCACTTCTCTTGGTTAAGGTACACTCTCTTGGTATTGTGCTGTTGTTGCAATTGGTATTTCTGGCTAGGTTTTATCTGTTGGTTCTAGAGTGGACTTGTCATAATCATTCTATCTAAGAAAAGGTTATTGTGCTCAGGGGTGGCATATGTGAATGCTTATGGTTGAGTGACAATGATGTGACATTGTCTATGGTTAAATGAGCATATCAAAATTTTAACAAGGCATCAGAGATGGTTTCCTTCATAATAGTCTAATCACTGGAAGGAAGATTGTCAGTTTCCCCTATTTTCAAGCTCATTGAGCACTTACAAAAGCCACCAAGAAGCTAGCCTTAGAAGGGCACATCTTTCCCCTGGATCAGATCTGCAAATTTCTGAAGTTGAGAAATTAAGGTTTTCTCATAAAACCCTAGGTCAAGGCATTTGGCATTTAAAGGTAGAGTTGAAATTGATTATTGAAGAAAGGAGGTCGCCTTGACATAGAGCACTCACTATGCTAGTTGCAACACCACTTGTAGTGCCAGTTGCAACACTAGTTGCAGTTCCAGTTGCAACATCAATTGTAGTACCAGTTGTAGTTCCTCTGGTCCAGTGAAGTTTCTGGTAGCTCGTTGAGAAACTTATTGAAGGATGATGAAATTATTATTTCCCTAGATCAATTCTCTATCCATTCTTCCGACAGTTCCAGCTAGGGTTTTTGGTTTTGCAGCGACAACAAACCCTAACTTAAATTTGTTGGGCACTTTTAGTGAAGTGTTGGGCCTAATTCTTGGTTGTCCTAGTGTTCCCCAGCCTAGCACACCTTCTGGTGCCCTCAGTCAGCAAAAAAGTCGAGGATTATTTTTTGAGTCAGACATGTTGAAGTCAAGCCTATGGTCAAAGTTAAAGTTATAAGCTGACTTTAGTCAAAATATTATATTGATTAAAGTTGAGATTTTAGATTTTATTTGCATTATATTCCCTAACTCAAATTTCTGTCAAGAAAACATATTGTCTTAGTACAAGGGACATGTTGGAGATAATACTTGTCATCTTGAGTGATGGAGACTCAAATTGAGCCTAATCTCAGAGAGAGTCAGTGGCTTAGAGACTTTCATTTAGAAAGTATTCCTCCTAATATTTAGATGGGAGAGAGATACGTATTCTAGGACTGAAAGACAAGTGCCATGAGTTGATGAGGCTAGATCGAAGCTTTAGAGGCTCCAAGGAGATATGAGCTCTTCTGGGAAGATTCCCTTGTTTCAATGACCAAGGAGAAAGATAGTAAGAAGGATTGGGATATGGACTTTACCTTGGTTCCGAGACTAGAAGGGAAGTTAGTGGTGACTTCCAAGTTGATCTACAAGATCAAGCATGTTGTAGATAAAAATATAGAGATGTACAAAGCTTGATTTGTGGCTAGAAGATTCTCCCAACAAGAGGGAGAAGATTATGACGAGACACTTTCTGTAGTAGCCAAAAGAAGTGTACATAGAGAAACCATAAGATACATGAGAAGGAGTCTGATGTATGTAGATTGAAGAAGGCTTTGTATGAGCCTAAGTAGACAACCAGGGCATGATATGCCAGATCATACAGTTTCTCGATGAGCTTGGGATTTACCAAGAGTAAGTAGATTCCAACCTTTACTATAAGGTTGTGGATTGTGGACCAGTGATATTACTGTTGTATGTGAATGACTTGTTTCTAACAAGGAACAAGAATCTCATCGCTGAGTGCAAGAGAAAGCTTGCATCAGAGTTTGAGATGAAAGACCTGGGTATGATGCATTATTTCTTGGGTCTAGAGGTGTGGTAGAAACCAAATGAGATTTTTCCCATGCCAGGGAAAATATGTTGTAGAAATTATGAAGAGATTTAGAATGATGGATTGTAAAGCCATGCCTACACCGATGGTGATGAATTTGAATTTATTGAGTGATACATCTATAGAGACAAATGATACCACCATGTATAGACAGATGATTGGATCGTTGATGTACTTAACGAACACATGGTTAGATATATGTTTTGCGGTGAACACATTGAGTCAGTATATGGTTGAACCTAGAGGTGTTCACTTGATTGCAACAAAACATGTGTTGAGGTACCTGAAAGGTACAATTGACGAGAATTTCATCGCTGAGTGCAAGAGAAAGCTTGCATCAGAGTTTGAGATGAAAGTCCTGGGTATGATGCATTATTTCTTGGGTCTAGAGGTGTGGTAGAAACCGAATGAGATTTTTCCTATGCCAGGGAAAATATGCTGTAGAAATTCTGAAGAGATTCAGAATGATGGATTGTAAATCCATGCCTACACCGATGGTGATGAATCTAAAGTTATTGAGTGATACATCTTCATAGACAATAGATGCCACAATTTACAGACAAATTATTGGTTCGTTGATGTACTTATTGAGCACATGGTTAGATATATGTTTTGTGGTGAACACATTGAGTTAGTATATGGTCGAACCTAGAGGTGTTCACTTGATTTCAGCAAAACATGTGTTGAGGTACCTGAAAGGTACAATTGACTATGGATTGAGATATGTTTCGGATTGTGAGATAATCCTGCAAGGATATACTGATTCAGATTGGGCTGATAATGCCGTATATTGGAAGAGTACATTTGGATGTTGCTTCAGTTTGGGAGCAACTATGATCTCATGGTTTAGCAGGAAGCAGACTGGTGTGGCACTCAATACGACTGAGGCATAGTATATAGCAGTGTTTTCAGCTAGCAACGAAGCAATGTGGCTCCATAAGCTACTTCCAAGATTGTTTGATCTCGAGTTAGAGGTGACTTGTATCTGGTGTGACAACTAGAGTTGTGTGAAGAACCCGGTGTTTCATGACAAGTCCAAGCACGTCGAGATCAAGTACAAATATGTTCAAGATTTTGGTGAAAAAAGTGAAGCTCCAGTATATTGGCATAGACAAGAAAATAGAAGATGTGTTGGCCAAGCCTCTGTCAAGGGTAAAGTTTGAATACTTTAGGGACAAGCTTGGTGTGGTCTAGAATGACTTCCCTAGTAAGAGGGAGTGATGAGTCACATATGCGACTCTTGGGGAAGTAGCTTGTCGAGTGTGGAAACAATGGGTGGTCATTTACATGTACGTTATTGACTGTCGCACCAGTCATCATGACCTTGCACAAGGTCAGTAGATCCCGAGCCTTATGGGTTGTCGAGTTTCCCAACTTTTCAAGCTGGAGGGCCAACCTGTGTAGTTGGAGGTGTTTTCTAGCTTTGGGCTAGATAGGTAGTGTGTGCGCACTATATCACCTAAACCTCATGGTTAGATGCCCAATCACTATGGGATGGATGCCTGGTGTGCCAACCAGAAGAACTAGCTCTAGGGCTAGTTGCCAAATTCTGTGTGAGCTGCCGAGTTGCAGTTTCCCAGACTCTATTCGGATTGGGTAGTAGCACAGTTCTGTGTAAACTGGCTCAACTGCATATTCTAGATTATGTGTGAGTTGGATGGTTTCCTAGTTCTTTGTGAGATAGATGCCTAGTTATGTGTGAGTTAGATGAAATCCCTATAATGACGTAAGTTCTGAGAGGACGATGAGGCCGTGCCCACTAGAGAGATGCTACATGTGTTGATGAGGCCCTAGATGCATCACTGTGACATGAACATCAGATAGTCTATGTATGTGACTATGATGAAGCCCGTGTGGCTATGATGATGATACTTATGATATGCTTTGTTTGATCATGAAATGGCCTATGTGGCCATGCTACTTGAGACATGATCTATTTGATCATGAGATAGCCTGTGTGGCTATGGTGATGCTACATGTACACTGGTTTGCAAGAGCATGTGAGTCTTACCCATGCCATGTGATATGGATGGATGTGTTTGAGACCATTACATGAAGAACATATTAGTTAATACCTCTCTAGCTAAGAGGGAGTGATGATGTTTTGGTAGATGCGGAAGGCATTAACCTCTAAGTGTAAACTTTGTACTTAGAATAGAATATTATGGGAGTAAGAGAATCATTAAACATATGCATGAAAATCCTATAAGAGAAGTCAACCCAAGAATAATAATAATAAATAATTAGAAGGCTCCAGAAAGAGAAGTCAACCCCACTTGAAAAGTCACCTGATAGACTAGTATAAATAAAGGCAGGCGCTACCTCATTTGTACACACACACACACACACACACACACTCATTCACTGAGTTAGGGTGCAAGTTTGGAGTAGCAGTTGCAGTGGTGATGCAAAAGGGGGCGTAGGTCTGAGGAAGGTGACACAACAACTACAGTGGTGAAGCCTCTCCTTGCTTAGTCTTTCTGGTATCTCTCTCTTGTGCACTTCTCTTGGTTAATGTACAATCTCTTGGTATTGTGATACTATTGTAGCTGATATTTCTGGCTAGATTTTATCTGTTGGTTCTAGAGTGGACTTGCCAGAATCATTCTATCTAAAAAAATGTTATTGTGCTCGGGGGTGGCATATGTGAATGCCTATGGTTGGGTGACAATGATGTGACATTGTCTATAGTTAAACGAGCATATCAAAATTTTAACACATGTATGTTGAAAGGTCGATGAACCTAGAATTTTGAATTGGTATCAAATTTGGATTTATTAATAAAAATGCATCACTGTTGCAGAGCAAGTTAGACAAGAGAGTATGGGGGGTTAGGACTCTATGAGAGGAAAATAGGGATAAGGTATTAAGGAAGTGGGCTAAGAGATTAATGAAAGGGGATAAGTTAAGGGGGATTAAGCCCATGAATATAATAATATATTCGTAAGTCCTAAGTCTCAGGTTATGATTTTATTATTTGGCTATATGCATGGAATGTCAGAAGGTAAAGGCTAAGCATAGACATCTTGCGAGATTGTTGCAGCCATTTCCCATTCCTAAATGGAAATGGGAGTTTGTTACTATCGATTTCATTATCAAACTACCTAGGAAAACAAGGCAAAAACAAGGCAACATGATTCCATCAAGGTAGTGGTGGACAAGCTTATAAAAGCTGCACATTTCATTCCTATAAAAGTAACTTATAAGGTAGCCAATATTGCAGAAATTTATATGAGATAAATTGCTAGGCTACACAGTGTGCCTAAAAAAATAATGTTGGACAAAGATCCCAAGTTCAGTTCCAATTTTTGGAAGCGATTATTTAAAGGATTTGGGACCAATTTGACTTTTAGTACAACATATCACCCAGAGTCAGATGGGTAGACAAAGAGAATTAATTAGATAATTGAAGATATGTTGAGAATGTATGTAATGGATCAACCTTTTATGTGGGAGTACTATATCCATATCATTGAGTTTTCTTACAATAATGGGTACCAGCAATGTTGGAAACATAATCTGTTAAGGGTTACTTAGACAAGGAATATGAAATGTCACATGACGTGAACCATCTTTGGGATTCCAAGAGACCTTGGACATTGAATCCAAAGGTCACATTATTACATTTATACACGTACCATATGGTTGATTAATATGTGCATTCACATTTATCTAAATTGTGTGTCCAACAGTGGTATCAAAGCCATCTCAATATTTAGGGCATGATTCACTATGGTAGTTTTCCATAACATTTGAGTGGAAACTCCCTCTCTTTTCCTGCCAGTCTGTGCCACTTTTCATGCTAGTCTATCACATACATTTATTCTCTGGCTATGTCTTTGCCATAATTTTTTTTCTGTGCCTCTGGGAATTCTGCCATCATCTGCGCCCCTCTGCTTGCTTGTGCATAATCCCTCTAGGTTCTAGTCTGGTTGATTCTTGTGCGTTAGAATTAAGGTTTTTTTTTCTGTGCCTATCATTATTTTTTTCGGTCTCTGAATGTCATTGATTTCCTACACCCTATATTCGACAGGCTCTTTCTACCCGCTTGATCCATTTGCGTGACTCTCCGAGAACCCCTTTAGGTGGGACATTTATTTAGAGCATACTGGTTCCAAGATCGAAACCATCCACTGTAATAATATATTGGTTGTAGTCCTAGCCTTAGGTGCCTCCAACTTGGTACCAACAACCTTCTCTGTTGAAGACCACTTTATTGGTTTCACCTACAAGTGATCTCAGCTATAAGTGGGATGAATCTACTCGATTTACGTGGGTGCAAACAATATACTAGTGGATGTTTGCTCTCTGGTTGACTCAGAAAATAAGCGAAGGAACACCACCATTCTCTTTTGAAGGCAGAGCTTTGTATAAATTTGTCGTGAAAAGGCCCTTTCTAGGTTTACATAATGACAAGATGAGTTGATAGGTATGCCATTGCTGAGACTTGAATAAAAAAATTTGAGATAGGGTTTAAGTACGTTGAAGGGTTTATACAACGCACAATGAGAGAGTTTCTTATTCATACACATATGATACCAATGTTAGACACACATATTAAGATAAATGTGAAGTGCATCGTGAACAAGACGAGTATGAGTTTGCAACAGTGTTGCTTTGGCTTGCATAACTTGCAAGTATGTTACAACTGAATGCATAGTTTCTTTATTAACTGTGACTGTATTTTCCATAGAAGAGAGTATTAGAGTGTTCAGTAACTCTAATATTGTCCATTCAAGCCATTTCAAAGACAAAATCAGGGTTTCTTGCTACCCAAAATCTAATAGTAAAAACTTTCCTCTTTTCCCATACAAATTTCCTTCTTCTCCATTTCTTGCTTGACTCACACTCTTTCCAAGGATAATTGTACTCAATCCCATGATCAAAATATCTATGGGATGTGACTTCGCACACCCACCTTCTTACATGAATTCAATGATTGGCTTTGGGGACACTCAACAATAAAAATAAGGTTCACTTAGCAATAAAATAAAGAAAAGGGTTTGAGATTAAAACCCATGAACAAAACCCCCTACAGGTCCCTCTCTTGTGGAATATTATCCTCCCATCATTAAAATTCCTCTTGTATCGTAGCCAATGATTATCATTTATATTAATAATTTCAATGTAGATAATAGAAAAATTTGAACCCCTCATCCATTAATCAATATGGCTCTTCGCCCTAATCATATTGGTTCACAGCCTAAATCACATTCATACAATTACATTATAATTTGTGGGGATTAAAAATTGGGGATGTTACATTCACCTCCCCCATTTTTTTTAATGTCCTTAGTGAAAAACACCCTACACTGCACATACATATCGTAATTCTAGGCTCTCAAGCATTTAATTAACATAGATGATCTCTAGCCTAATATCATATGGGCATTCTAGAACAAGAACAAAAATACATAGGAACTTTGGCCAAAACACACAGACACACACACACAGACACACACACAATTACACATATATCCCACTCGCATTATCCTACAACTATCCTGATTTCCACCAACTCTCTTCCTCTTGAACTACCCAATCCAAGGTTTGTATTCGCTTCACTTCTCTCAGCCCATCGGGTTGTACCATTCATTTATCAAGGTCTCTTTGGCACAGGTAACTAGGAATATCACTACTAGGGACTCAAGGGAACTTGTTGCTAGGAAAACTACCAAGAAAATAATAGTATCAAACTTGATGATGTAGTGCAAATCACACATGAGTTCAGTCTTCAAGCTCAACAACTTGGTTCTTCTACAATCCTAACAACTTGTTTTTTCTACAAGCCTGACAACTTGCTTCTTCTTGATGTCCCCATATATATATATATATGCTTGGTTCATGTCTTCATTCTCCAGTTGTTCTATAGTAGCCATTAAAAAATTATGCATGTTATATTCATTATCACATAACAATAATCTTATTCACAAGGGTTTTCAACTCCATTACATAAACATTTATTCAAAATAAGTTTTCAAACATAAACCAATAATCATTTGTATGGCTATCTTGTGCTTCACAAAGATACCACGGGAAATAATTCATCTCACAGTTCTTCTCTGACACACCCACATGATCCCAACCACCATGCATATGCATTATTAAGTTGCCTCTTTCTTTTTATACTCACCCTCTAGGCTTAGACATCCCCTTATCTTCTGCATGGTCCTTTGGGTGATCCATCTTGCCAAGGATTTCACATGCAAGGAGAGCGTCAACTCACTGCCAGACCCCCCGTTGGAAATCTATAACCTGTGACAATCACATGGTTCTAGTGTCCTAACAGTAGCTTTCTACCTGCAATTTACCAACTTCAATAGATATTATCTCATCTGTATCACACACATATAGTCATCATGAGATATCAACATAACGATTTTTAATTATTAATTTTCAAACTTTGTTTTATATAGGAAAATAAATTTCCCAAACATGAGTTTTCTGCTTATAATTTTTTGGCTCTTGCAGCACTAAGAATTAGTCTTCTTCACAGGATTACACCATTTCCATATCCAATATCATTTTTCTTGCATTTTCTCAACTTTCATGCAACCAAACAAATTGTTAGCATTCCTACACATTATCTTTTCATTTCACATTTATAACATCCCATGGAGTGATCTCTGAATTTTATCTTACCAACAATTCAATCATGTCCAACCATTAATCACATTAAAAATAGAATTCAACTATTAATTGTATTATTTTGAATGAAACTATCATTCACTATACATGCATTATCAAGACACCAAGCTTTTTATAATGCAAGCAAACTTTACCAATAAACAAAACCAATGTGCCAATACCCATGGACTCATCTACACAATGCATTCTTGAATTGACTCTCAAATACCATATATCCAAGTCATGTATTCCACCATGGTGGGTTGGAAGGTATAACTGACGCCTCAATTCATCATCCAAACTCTTCCCCATTTACATGTCCAATCATGTGGATACCTTCATCCTCAACCCATACACAACACTAAGAATATATTTCCCTTAGCATTTTCCTATGTCGGCAAAGAGGTTGTAGTCCAAACATCGGTTATACAGGGAAAGACCATCACACACTTGTATGGCGTTATAACTCTTCCACATTCAACCACAACATAGCCTCACATGCCTATCTGTATTGGAATTCATTGCTACAACATGAATATGTCTCCTAAATTGACTTGGTTATGATCTCGTAACCAATATAACATAACATGCATTTAAATTTATCACGAATGAGAATTAAACACTATTTGTATACTCAAGGCCCTTAACCATTACATCAATTCAAATATTGAAAAAATTAACTAAGGGAATTCTTACCTTAATTCCTTTCAACATTTATGCATCATAAACAACCCCAAATGCATACATGTATGGTTGTTATTTTTTTTGTTTGTTAGTTTGTCCGTGACATGTGGGACTAACCTGTGGCTAAGAAACCACGACTCAGGGGCATCTAAGCCATCAAAATCACCCGATATATATATATATATATATATATATATATATATATATATCAACATACTAATTTTAGTCTATAGTCATGCCATATGCATGTTTAGGCATGTCCACAAGCACAAATATACATCAATATGCATCAAACATTTAATCCATCATGCCTACTTCATGCACATGCATTCTAGCTTTCCTATATGCATTCTGCATCATTTCCAATATGCTCTCCAATGTATATTTATTTCAGATTTTATTTATTTATTTTTGTGTTGTATTTAGCTGTCCTTGAATTCCTATAGATCCTCACTACCCTGTGCACCGCTATTCTTCTCATATGTGCACCATTGTTCCCTATTCTAAACTTTTTTTTAGCCAAGTTTCATTTGGCCATTATGCATTTCCATCCATTTCCAACCAATATGCCCTTATTGGCAACTACTTCCGCCTAGGAAATCATACCCCAACTTTACCTTGATAAAATATTCCAGTGCCTTGGGCTGATGTACTCTTAACGTACCATCATCTAATGCTATAATATTTTCCAACCAATTTAACCCTTAACATTATGACATCCATTTTTCATTATCTCTAACGGTCCATTGTCTTTGTGTAATCTTTACTTAATTAAGTGATTCACTATGAAGCACTGCTTGGCCACTCAATGCCAATCTGCTGTAAATGGAAAGTCATATTCCTCTATTTTCATATGCACCCTGCTTCCACCGCAGACTTTAATTTATAAGTGGATTTCTTTCTTTCTTTGAGTTATTTTAGACGAAAGTGGCTAATTCCTAGATAAGAATTATTTTTTAGGAATTCCTATGCCTTCCTTCAGAGATGAATCACCCATCCCATGAGCCACTCATCATCCACAGGATCTTTTATTTATCTTGTATCCAACCTTTCCACCTTCACTATATTCTACCTTTAAGGTTATGGAGTCCCCCATAACTCCCTATGCATGCAAATGCCATTATTTATCTACTGGCTTTATGTTTCATGTGAGAAACTCTATTGACTTACCTTTATAAACCATTTAGACTTTGTAGCAGCTGAGCACTAATTTGGCTATGCTATTTTTATCCCTTCATTGAGCTTTCACTTTTTTCTTTTCCCTGCTATTAAAATTCGTTCCCTTTATTGCCAAGTGGTTGCACTTCCAAAAGTTCTTCTACACCACAACATAGGCACTAACATGAGAATATGCACTCTTATTTACTTAGAAATCACCTCTAGCATATATTTATACCATTTTATACTCTATATTACCTTTCTATAAGCTATAATCATGCCTTGTTTTGATTTACGAGCTCAAAGTTATGGCTTCCTGAAATTTCCATTTTTTCTCAATTGTCTTGCAAGACCACCAACCACCTTCCTTTTGGTCCCTTGAGAATTATTTGGCTCAAAACTAAATTTTGGGTGGATATATAAATTCTCCTATCTAATATATTTTCAATGGCTACTTTCTTTCTCAATTCTGAGCATGAAGCAAAAAGTTATAGTCAATTGAATAATTTCAATTTACCCCGTTTGTGCAGTTTTCTCACTGGTGCAAATAATATCAAATACCAACTTTTTCCACTTATAGAGGTAATTATTTTTGGAACCAAGAGAAATTTTCTATGTGACACATATAATAATTCTCACATTGAATTCACAACAACTTTATGATTGTCAAACCAATGCTCCAGTCAAAATCTGCAGCAATATGGAAATGCCAACTTTGTCCTTCTTGTCCTTTCTCCTGACTTAGTAGTTTTATCCTTGTTTAAGAATCCCTACACCAACTCCTTCGTAATTTTGTGAGAATACCAAATTAGGTATCTTCATTCCCACATTTTGAGCTATCTCTCAAATTTTTTCTTTAACTAGGTTCTAGGATGATAGTTATAACGTGCAAAAGTTTTGAATGTTTTCCCATTTTTGGCTCTGTATTCTACAAGTGTCTTCTCTCTCACCCTTTACAATTTCAAGTACTCAGATTCCACATCTAGCTCCATGGTTGTTTTCTATGGTCCATGAAATTTCCATAGACTTATCCTTTTCCCCAAATAGACTTATGATAAGGAATTATTCCCTCTGGAAATAAATTGGTATTGAAATTATATCCTGCACTGTTTCAGTTGTAACTTTATCATACAAGATATGTTTTGCGCTCATGATAGATTATTGGACATATCTCTTTGAACTCTTTCACTTAATCTATAGAGACTCTATGTATGAAAGGTACACATAGTTCTTGGGTTTTCGACTACCTAAAAATTTCGTTTACGCCCTCAAAATTCCCCTACAAGTCAAAGACCCTCAAAAATGAAAATTTTTGTACAAAATTAACTAATTTACCACTGCAATAGTTTATTAATATGGAACCACAATCCTATCATAATTAACCTCACATCCCTTTTCCATCGGGAATCTCAACCTACCATGTATCTTGACTTCCTCGAAGCCTGCAACCCACAAGCTTGTCGTAAACACCCTTTGCGGGGCGGTCGAGCTAACACCTCATTATGATCTTGTTTCAACCCACAACCCAAAATCCTATTGGAATTAACTTCACAATATTTCTTCCGTGGAGAAGTCAAGTTACATGTTATAATGTTTTGTCCAAGACCAACGACCCACAATCCTGTTGGGCGCAACCTCCGTAGACTTTACCCTTTGCGACACTTACCCTTTACGACCTTACCCTGCGAGCCTAATCCCCGTGGAACTCTTCACACAACCCTTTTCTCATAGCCTTTTCAAGTGGCATGCCATTAAGTTTTCCCCGCAGCCTGCAGATATTCATGGCCTTTCTCTCACGGGCCTTCCTCCTGTGGAACTTCTCCTGTGGACCTCCTACTGAGGAATTTCTCTTGTAGAATTTTTCCCGAGGACATTACTCCCATAGAACTTCTCTCACAGGCCTACTCCCATGAAATTTCTCTCACTGACCCTACTCCCGTAGACCTTATCCCATGGAATTATTTTCATGGACCCTACTCTTGCGAACCTTCTCCCACAAACATTTTCGTGCACGACCTTTTCTCCAAATCCTTGTCACATTACATTCCATTAATATTTTTCCATGATACTTTTCCCTCCCACGATCCTTGGCCGTCCTGATTGACGATCCCCAACCAATGGTTGATAGTTAACCTTATTGTCTAATGAACAATCAGGATTACCTTTCACACTTAGTCCAATTCAACAATGAACTTACAAATTCTGCTATAGTGACCTCCCACAGGTAAAATACCATTGTTGCATCCACACTGGTACTGCCATTCCACCACCATGTGGCTCAATGTCATCATTGTATGAAAATTTTCAAAAATTACGAAATTATAATTTTTTGAAAATTTTGTAATTTCTCCAAAATTTTTTCTGTCGATGCACTTGAAATATTTTTACTTGTTCTAGAATGAATATTGATCGTCGATTCCTAATGTTGGAATGATTTGGTTTGTTGATTTTCTAACTCTTTATTCACCATTAAAACACAAATTTTGACCTCCTAGGCCAAAATTAACTTTGCAATCCATAGGTTGATGCCATTAATCCTCTCTTCGACTATTTTGAGGTGAATTAAATTCAAATATGCCAATAAATTTGGGGATCTCACTCTCTTTTCACCATTTCCTGCCAAATTCATCATAGGTGAAACTATGCAACAATGATTTCTACCAAACTCGCACTGGCCTTAGCCCATACAAGCTTGTTGTTGAACCTTGATCTTTGTCACTAGATTGTGATGTACCTTCCCGTTGAAACAAATACTAAAATGCCCAATTCATATGAAATAAACCAAGGGGTAGCAAGCCCATAAAATTTTAGCAAAACAACATGCTAATTTACTCATGCAACTAACAACATAATGAAAACCATGAATGCATGCATACCCGACAAACATACAACATTCAAATTAACATTTACAGAATGGAGTAATCATAATAAAAATAAAATAAACTTATATGTTTGTAAATTTAACCAAATGGTTGCGTATGAAGGACGTTCTTCCCATCCATAGGCGTTGATGTTTCGAATCTCAATAGTAGGCCACCCCCGAGCTGAGGCTATGAGTCCACAAGGAGATCTGGCCCTCTGGGCCATCCACTCTCCACATTCAACAACCCAAAACCTAGTTTCTATTCCAACAACAGTTCCAATACAATTTGTACTCCAATATCATTCCCAATCCACTAGTTCTCTTTCACACAACCTGTTGGATTACTGAGAAAGGAGGGGGGGGGGAAGGTGTGAATCAATAATGATAAATTTATACCACTTATTAATCCTTTTAACCATAATGTATATTCATTTAACTTATTCAACAATGTTCATCAGTTCATCATTAATATTTTATTGCATCATATAACATTAACATCCATCAATGCATAATAAACAATAATAGACACATTCACACAATGCACAATACACCAATATTTTACGTGGAAACCCAATGCGGGATAAAACCACATAATTCTTTTCTTATATGTGTTTAATAATTACATTCAAGGAAGAACTAACTTCCAATTCTCCAGCTCCATCTGGAAGGAGGCTCCAACCCCCTGGTTTCTCAGGATACAACCTAAGGGAATCTCCAACTCCCTAATTCTCTGGATACAACCAGAAGGAGGCTACAACTCCCTATTTCTCTAGCTACAACCAGAAGGAGGCTACAACTCCCTATGTTCTCCAACTACAACTAGAAGGTGGCTACAACCACCTATCCTTGCCCCGTCCTCCCTCCCTGAAATATAAGTGAAATGATGAAACCACTGCCACACTTTCACTATGAGATATACCAATGTAAACTTGTACTAATCTGTGCCAACAACCTGTAACCAAACTGTACCAATAGCATGTGATCAACCTATACCTGTAAGCTTCGTGTACCAACAAAAACTCACAGGTACGTGACCTTTCTGTGCTACAACTTGTGTATGTACGCGACCTGTCTGTACTGCAACATGCGTATGTACACGACCCGTCTATACTGCAGCCTATGTATGCCTTCTGAAACTAAGGTTTCACCTTCTTGAAAAACTTTGATCCTTTATTGCCTCTGTCACATCAACTTGCAACCTGACATTGTGTCCAAACTGTAGCTATGTCCTATTCATACATCCTCATACATATCCCTTAACCAAGTGCATCTATATCTCTCTAGTCATGTGCCATACATGTGTGTATAATCATGAACAAGTATAATAACCCTCACATGGACTAGACATCAAACCCTTACTAATATACAACCTTACACTACATCAACAACTTCACAACCATTTCATAACTATAATCTCTCAACCATGTACTACAAAAATGCTTGACACTCAAGCCAACAGGATGTAACAATAATGAATACCAAACATACTAGTGTTGTATTTCTGTAGATCTAGCTCATATAATAAGTTCCATACAACCAACAACCTCTCTAGGGAAAATCCTCAATCTCCCATAACCACATCTCATGGAGACAACAATACCCAACTACACATAATAATATGACATATCTTTTGAACTTGTAGATAGATATGTTGTACCTTATCACTGTATACCTTCCTGGGATCTTGCTTTATGACTCTAGAGACCTGGCATCTTCATCTACTCAAACTTTTCATGAGTTTTTCAAATGTACGCTACCTTTTCAAGTCTATCCCATGTACGTACGCTACCTCTTCTACTGTCATCCCACGTATGTACGCTACCTCTTCTATTGTCAGCCTGCGTATGTACGCTACCTCTTCTATTGTCAGCCCGTGTATGCCTTAGAAACTAGGTTTTTTTTTTTTAAGTTCTGCAACTCCAAAAATTTCATCGTTGATGCAGGAGCATCCCTCAAGTCAAGCGAGCCAGTGTAGAAGACAAAGGACAGCTGGGCAGACCCAGCCAAAATTTTTGAATTTTCCCTTGAAGTTGATGCGCCAAATATAAATGAGGCCATTTAATGAAGGCACCTTGGTATAATGTATTCAGACCTTGAACGCCCCGCTCTCATCTGAAGTAGATGGAGACATTTATAGTAGTAAATGTAGGTAGATGGAATTTAATATTAGATTAGACAGTGTTAGAAGAAAAGAGGGAAAACGGATATAGACACCCTCATTGTGCATTGTAACATAATTCTGGATAGTTAGAAGAATTCTGAGCATTGAGAAGAAAAGCAGAGAGCTGTGTAGAAACACCCATGTATAGTTATTTGGATTAATAGAAGAAATTGATTCAAGTTCATGGAGTTGTGTTTGTTCTCTATGTGTGTGTGTTGATTGATATGCTCATGAGTATTTACTTCCTGTTATGCATTTGCTGTTATGCTGTGTATATGATTTCATGTGTTGAGATTGAAGTCTGAAAGGAAGTAGAAGGAATGAGTTTCAATTGTTTCTCTATCTGAGAAAGGATTCCTGCAAGGAGTGCAGTTGAAGTCGTCCGCAATGAGTGTGTTGACAGAAGGCTTGGATAGTCTAACTCTTGTTCTCATTCACCCATAATTGAAGTTGGGTTATACGAGCTGTGCAAGGAGTGCGCAGGCTAAGGAGAGTCTCAGTCGTGAAACTGAGCGAAGTATTGAAGGAATACTACTGTAGGTGTGCGCAGAGTCAAAAGAACTCAACACTTGGAGGTGTTTGAGAACTTCCACAAGGAGTGCGTGCAAGGACCCTCTTTGAGGTTGAAAGTGTGAGAAATCTCAGGAGGGATAAGGCTTCCAAGTTCGTCAAGAAGAAGCACAGAGAGGCTGTGCTGTGGAGTGTTTGAACAGGTGCTGCACAGTTATGCGCAGGAGGACCAATTTTCATAGAGGAATACTAGGTTCACCCGTAGAAGACATCCACGAGGGAGATAGACAGTTAGGATCTCGTGGAGAAGATTTGCAAAATCCCGTTAGCCGTTGGATTGGTCAAAGGAGCGAGGAGGTTACGGCTGCATTCGGAGTTCAAGCTCTAGGGGTCGTGAGCCGTTGGATCGTGGATCAATTACCCATCAACTGTCTGATCTGATAGGAGTTGCACAGGGTTTAAACCCTCGTGAGAAGAGTAAGAACCCTAAAGAAGCATCGGGATACTGAGCCGTCGGAGTTCGGAAAATCGGGATTCACAAGAGCAGAAGATTGGGACCGTCCATTTATGTAGACGCGTGGCGGACATCGGGACATCAGGAGTCTTGAAACCCCGACGAGTTCAGAGCCATCCATCTGTTGGGACAGGTGGCAGGGATCGAGAGTCCATCGGCATTTCGAAACTCTAGAAGACAAGAATTCGAGACCTGTTGAATCCCAAAACGACGAAAGGATCATAGTTGTAGGATCTCAAGGAGGACATGTGTCGCTTGATTATCCATATTGGGAATGTGGTCATCGGAGTTTAGGTAAGTGAAATTTCATGGTTTAGTAAAGTAGCGAACCCCGAGGGTTGACCTGAACCGTCCATCATTTGGGACGCGTGTCAGAAATCAGAAGAGAGTAAAAAATCAGCATATCGGAGATCCTGAGGACAGGATAATCTTGCAACTTGGAATCGTGAAACGCGATACCCTAGCAGGCTAAGGAAATAGTGTGGGGCCATGGCGGAGTCGGTGACGTGGACAGGCGGCAGCCATCGGAGCCATCGGGAAAAGTCCCGACAAGGGGGTCATCTATCGATGTTTGGGTCATCGGGATATTGGGGATCTCGGTGGCAAGGTGTTTATGCACTTTGGATTCACGAAGTCCGAAACCCCAACAGGGAGGAAGGCACCACTGTGTGGCCAGCTGTCAGCATGCCAAAAAAGGAGGGAAGCACCATTGTGGGAGCCAGCTATCCATATAGCGACGGATCGGGATCCGGGAAATCAAGAATCCCATGGGAAAGTGTTTTTTAGCATTTGAAACCCTGAAACCTCGACGAGGGGATAAGGCTGAGGTCACAAGGATAACGGTCGTATGGGTCAAGGCCTATAGCCAAGAGAGCTAACGCGTAAAGAGCGTGTCGGGATTCGGGGAATCCCGAGTCCTGAGGACAATTGTATTTTGACATCGGAAAGTCTGAAACTCCGATGAGGAATATGATGACAGTCATATAAAGAGAGGTCACATGGACCAAGAGCTTAGCTTGGAGGGCTAACAGGAATTTGAGCGCATCGAGAATTTGAAGTCAGAACTCCCGACGAGAAGGAATATACGGTTGCGGTCTTATAGAAAACGGTCATGTGGAATGAAGGCTTAGCCAGGTGGGGCTAAGGCAACCAAGGAGCATATCGGGGATCGGGGATCGATAAATCAAATTGGTTGGAGAACACAAGTGCCAAAATCACAATAGGAGAAAACCTGATAACAAAAGGCCAGTGTTGAAGAAAGGGAGACCCAATGTTTAGTGCTGTGGGTGGAAAATTTCCCGATAGGGAAACAGAAGAACCTTTCAGTTCTTCTGGCCGAGGAAGGAAGAAAGATCCTGTGAGCGGACATGCCTAGTGGGTGCGCCTGTGTCAAGTGGTATCAGAGCGAGTTCTTGTCTATATATTTCAGGCAGGAAGAGGCAGAGGAGGAAAGCACTCTGATACACACGTCAAGTGGTATCAGAGCTTAGAAAAGCTTCTTTGCTTTCTGTAGCAGAGAACAAGGAGAATTCACCATGCCGCCAAGGAGAAGGGATAGACAATCACCCGATCCAGAGGAGGAAAGGGAGATGTCCAAAGGTAGCGGTAGGCAAGTGCAGAATCCAGACATGGAGAGAGAAGTGCGTAATCTTCGTGCCATAATGGAGGACATGGAGACATCACAAAGGCGCAAAGATGACAAAGGAGATATCAGTGAGTCCAAAAATGAAGGTGATGCTGGACATGGAGGAGAAGAAATCCCAGCCGAGGATGCAGAAAATGAGCGCTTACTTAAAGCTGTTGCAAGAATGGGTGCAAAGGTAAAAATGGACATTCCAGTTTATGAGGGAAATCTGGATGTAGAAGAGCTTCTAGACTGGATTAGAGCTCTAGACACCTATTTTGACTATGAATATATTGAAGAGGACAAGAAAGTCAGGCATGCCGTCACGAGATTGAAAGGACATGCAGCCTTGTGGTGGGATGAACTACAAGCTGACAGGCGTTGCCAAGGCAAGCAGAAAATTAAGAGCTGGGATAGGATGATCTCAAAGATGAAGGAAAAATTTATTCCCAGGGACTATGAAATTTCTCTGTTCAGGAGGATGCAAAACCTGAGACAGAAGCTGATGACAGTAAAGGAGTATACTGAGGAATTTTATAGGCTAAATATCAGGGTAGGTCATCGTGAAAGCAATGATGAAAAAGTGGCCAGGTATATGAATGGCCTGAGGTATGATATTCAGGATGAAATGAGCATGGAAACCATACGAACGATGGAGGATGCTTACCAAATGGATTTAAAGGTGGAAGAGAAGCTGAGCCGAAAGAAGAGTCAAAGAGGCTGAGGCAGAAGTCAGCCCAGAGGCAAAGCAGTTGCCCAGGAAAGAACCCAGAAGCCCAGGGACGACTGGAAGAAACCTCAGACTCGGACAAAGAGAGGTGGAAGTTCACAACGAGGACGATACGCTAAGCAGAGAGAGCAACATAATGAGCAGAGGGGAGGATATGCTGATAATAATAGGTTTCCTCGTACCAGAGGTAGAGGAAGAGGAAGAGGAAGAGGAAGAGGTGGAGTAATCACATGCTTCACATGTGGAAAGAATGGGCACAAGTCATTCGACTGTCCAGATAAAAAGAAGGATGGAGGAAAAGCTCACATTGCCAAAGCACAGAGGCGAGATGTTGAAGCGAAAGATGCAGAAGGCGGAAGGTCATTGATGATGCGTAAGGTTCTCTTAACACCCAAGAAGGAGGTGGAGGACTCAGCACAAAGGACCAGACTTTTCAGAACATCTTGCAAGACCAAGGGTTGGGCATGCAAGGTCATTGTGGACAACGGTAGCACTGACAATCTCGTTTCAACCGAGATGGTAGAAATACTGGAGCTGGAGACGAATGATCATCCGAATCCATATAAAGTCTCGTGGCTATAAAAAGGACATCAGGTAAATGTCACTAAACAGTGCTTAGTTGACATTAAGATAGGAGGATATAATGATAAGATATTGTGTGATGTCATTCCTATGGATGTTTGTCATCTATTGCTGGGTAGGCCATGGCAGTATGATAGAAATGTGATTCATGATGGGAGAATGAACACATACACCCTGGAGAAGAATGGGAGGACACACATGTTGCTTCCAATAAAGGATAAGGAGGTGAAGATGGAAGCAAGCAACATAATACTCCTCATGAGTGGGAAGGAGCTTCTTACGGAAGTGAAGAGGAAAGAAGATCCACAATTCTTTGTGGTAAGAAAACCAAGGATCGTTTTGACTAGCACAAGAGTGGATGATTTTCCAGAAGAAGTTCAGGGACTGCTGGAAGAGTTCGCTGATATAGTAGTGGACGAATTACCTCGCTTGTTGCCACCGATCAGGAGTGTGAGTCATCATATAGATCTCATAGCAGGATCCAGTTTGCCAAACAAAGCCACGTATAGATTGACACCGCAGGAGAATGAGGAAGTTAAAAGACAAGTCCAGGAGTTGTTGGACAAAGGATTGGTCAGGGAAAGCTTGAGTCCGTGTGCTGTTTCGACGGTACTCAGTCCGAAGAAAGACGGAGGCTGGAGGATGTGCACTGATTCAAGAGCCATTAACAAGATAACCATCAGGTACAGATTTCCATTGCCAAGAATGGATGATTTGATGGATTGCTTAAGTGGACATTTTTTTTTTTCAAAGATTGATTTGAAGAGTGGATATCACCAGATTCACATGAGAGAAGGTGATGAATGGAAAACAACATTCAAGACAAACGAAGGTTTGTATGAATGGCTTGTTATGCCGTTTGGCTTAACAAATGCGCCAAGTACCTTCATGAGGTTGATGAACGAAGTCCTGAAGGATTTCATCGGAAAATTTGTCATCGTATATCTGGATGATTGACGCAAACGAGTACCACATGCACCCCGCAGGGTCCCTGCATGCACACTCTGCTCACAGGATCGCTCTGTTCCTCTCCCTTCGAGCCGAAGCGGCTCCTTCTATTCCCTGCTGGGATCGCTGCTGTGAAAATCCCAGTCCACAGGTCCTTCTCATTCACCCGCACGGCCTCTGCAACTAACCGAGGGTATCCCCGAGTCACTATCGGGGTTCGGGGTTTTTCCCTTCCTGTTGTCGAGAGTCACTGTACTCTCCAACTCTCGATCTCTGATGAGCTCCTTTGCTGGCCTTAGCCCCTCTGGCTATACCCCGTGGTCCATACGACCATTCTCCAGGAGACCACAACCTCACCTTCCTGTCGGAGTTTCAAGCATCAAAAACCCGAGGCGCCTTAGGCACTAGCCCTTCTGACCTATACGACGGTCCATGTGGCCTCTACCCGTGACCATGTTCAAACCTCCCGTCGGGGTTTCGGGGTTCGCGGATTCGTTCCACGTCCGCGGATTTCCTGATATACCGATCCCCGATATGCCTCCCGATCATTGACAGCTGGTCTCCACTAACTCCCTGCTGTGGCCCACAGGCCTTATCGGGAAATCGCGTTTCGCGATTCTGCAATGCACGAAACTCTCGCTCCCCGATCTCCGATATCCCGATGCGTCAAACGCCAATGACACCTGTCCCCCCACTCTGTTTTGGGGTCCCAACTTGCCACGTCCTCTTCGGGATTTTGCGGATCGCGAATCCGTGGTACAAGTTTCTTTTGGTGCCAGAAACCCCGAAATGCCGAACTCCGATATCCAGGATCTGATGCCACCTGTCCCTCCGATGATCGATGGCTCCCGTTAATTCGGGAAATCACAACTCGCGATTTCACGGGACATAAAACTCTCACCTCACCATTCCCCGAACGCCGAAAACCCGATCTCTCTGGATTCGTGCCACCTGTCCCTCCGATGATCGACGGCTCCCGTTGACTCGGGAAATCGCTGGTCGCGACTTCAAAGAGTATGTGACTCTTGCCTCTGGAAACGCCGAAAGCCGAATCCCGATCCTCAGGGATCTCACGCCACGTGTCCCTTCTCCAATCAACGACTCCGATCGAGTCGGTGAATCGCGACTCGGGATTTCGCGAGGTGTGAAACTCTCGTCCTATCAATCCCCGAATGCCAAAATCCCGATGGCTCAAATGGGTTTTAAACCCTGTGCAACTTCCGTCGATTCGATGGTTATCGGCGACCTCGGTCTAGATCCGACGGTTCAGATCTGTCCTCTTGAGCTCTTGCTTCAGAGGCTAATCTCTGAGCATCTCCTCCCGATCCAACGGCTTACGGAGTTCTCGTATGAGATCCGACGGCTGTCGGTCTCCTCCCTTATGCAGACCCCTCCTGGACGTGAAAAACCAACGGTCCAGATCTTCCTTCTCTGTCGATCTGATGGCTCCTAAGCTATCATGAGCTTTCCTGTATATTCTTCCCA
>CBVK0101836485.1:0-20289 GCA_900067695.1 Picea abies
ATGCCAGCTGGGAGACTGAAGCAGAGATTCTGAAGCATGGACAGACCTTGCAAGAGCTCATGGACAGGAGCCCATGAAAGTTTTCAAGCGAGGGAGTATGATGCAGGAGCATCCCTCACGTCAAGCGAGCCAACGCAGAAGACAAAGGACAGCTGGGCAGACCCAGCCAAATTTTTTGAATTTTCCCTTGAAGTTGATGTGCCAAATATAAATGAGGCCATTTAATGAAGGTGCCTTGGTATAATGTATTCATACCTTGAGCGCCCCGCTCTCGTCTGAAGTAGATGGAGGCATTTATTGTAGTAAATGTAGGTAGGTAGAATTTAATATTAGATTAGACAGTTTTAGAAGAAAAGAGGGGAAACAGATATAGACACCCTCATTGTGCATTGTAACATAATTCTGGATAGTTAGAAGAATTCTGAGCATTGAGAAGAAAAGAAGAGAGCTGTGTAGAAACACCCATGTATAGTTATTTGGATTAATAGAAGAAATTGATTCAAGTTCATGGAGTTGTGTTTGTTCTCTGTGTGTGTGTGTTGATTGATATGCTCATGAGTATTTACTTCCTATTATGCATTTGCTGTTATGCTGTGTATATGATTTCATGTGTTGAGATAGAAGTCTGAAAGGAAGTAGAAGGAATGAGTTTCAATTGTTTCTCTATCTGAGCAAGGATTCCTGCAAGGAGTGCAGTTGAAGTCGTCCACAAGGAGTGAGTTGACATAAGGCTTGGATAGTCTAACTCTTGTTCTCATTCACCCAGAATTGAATTTGGGTTATACAAGCCGTGCAAGGAGTGCACGGGCTAAGGAGAGTCTCAGTCGTGAAACTGACTGAAGTATTGAAGGACTGCTACTGTAGGTGTGCGCAGAGTCAAAAGAACTCAACACTTGGAGGTGTTTGAGAACTGCCGCAAGGAGTGCGTGCAAGGACCCTCTTTGAGGTTGAAAGTGTGAGAAAGCTAAGGAGGGATAAGGCTTCCAAGTTCATTGAGAAGAAGCACAGAGAGGCTGTGCCGTGGAGTGTTTGAACAGGCGCTGCACAGTTACGCGCAGGAGGACCAGTTTTCATAGAGGAATACTGGGTTCACCCGTAGAATACATCCAAGAGGGAGATAGACGGTTAGGATGTCATGGAGAAGATTTGCAAAATCCCGTTAGCCGTTGGATCGGTCAAAGGAGCGAGGAGGTTATGACCGCATTCGGAGTTCAAGCTCTAGGGGTCATGAGCCGTTGGATCGTGGATCAATTACCCGTCAGCCGTCTGATCTGACAGAAGTTTCATAGGGTTTAAACCCTCGTGAGTAGAGTAAGAACCCCAAAGAAGCATCGGGATACCGAGCCGTCGGAGTTTGGAAAATCAGTATTCACGAGAGTAGAAGATCAGGACTGTCCATTTGTGGAGACACGTGGCGGACATCAAGACATCAGGAGTCTTGAAACCTTGACGAGTTCAGAGCCGTCCATCTGTTGGGACAGGTGGCAGGGATCAAGAGTCCATCGGCATTTTGGAACTCTAGAAGACAAGAATTCGAGACCTGTTGAATCTCGAAACGGTGAAAGGATCATAGCCGTAGGATCTCAAGGAGGACACGTGTCACTTGATCATCCAGATCGGGAATGTGGTCATCGGATTTCAGGTAAGTGAAAGTTCATGGTTTAGTAAAGTAGTGAACCCCGAGGGTTGACCTGAACCGTCCATCATTTGGGACGTGTGTCAGAAATCTGAAGAGAGTCGGAAATCGACGTATCAGAGATCCCGAGGACAAGATAATCTTGCAACTTGGAATCACGAAATGCGATACCCTAACAGGCTAAGGAAATAGTGTGGGGCCATGGTGGAGTCGGTGATGTGGACAGGTGGCAGCCATCAGAGCCATCGGGAAAAGTCCTGACAAGGGGGTCGTCTATTGGTGTTTGGGTCATCAGGATATCGGGGATCCCGGTGGCAAGGTGTTTATGCACTTTGGATTCGTGAAGTCCGAAACTCCGATAGAGAGGAAGGTACCACCGTGCGACTAGCTGTCAGCACGCCGAAAAAGGAGGGAAGTGCCATTGTGGGAGCCAGCTGTCCGTATAGCGACGGATCGGGATCCGGGAAATCGAGAATCCCGTGGGCAAGTGTTTTTTAGCATTTGAAACCCCGAAACCCCGACGAGGGGATAAGGCCGAGGTCACGGGGATAACGGTCATATGGGTCAAGGCCTATAGCCAGGAGAGATAATGCGTAAAGAGCGCGTTGGGATTCAGGGAATCGCGAGTCCTGAGGACAATTGTACTTTGACATCGGAAAGTCCGAAACTCCGATGAGGAATATGACGGAGGTCATATAAGGAGAGGTCATGTGGACCAAGAGCTTAGCCTGGAGGGCTAACGGGAATTTGAGTGCATCGGGAATTTGAAGTCAGAACTCCTGACGAGAAGGAATATAAGGTTGTGGTCTTATAGAAAACGGTCGTGTGGACTGAAGGCTTAGCTAGGTGGGGCTAAGGTAACCAAGGAGCTTATCGAGGATCGAGGATCGGTAAATCAAATTGGTTGGACAACACAAGTGCCAAAATCCTGATAGGAGAAAACCCGATAACAAAAGGCTAGTGTTGAAGAAAGGGAGACCCAGTGTTTAGTGCTGTGGGTGGAAAATTTCCCGATAGGGAAATAGAAGAACCTTTCAGTTCCTCGGGCCGAGGAAGGAAGAAAGATCCTGTGAGCGGACGTGCCTAGCGGGTGCGCCTATGTCAATCGTCAACACTCCTTTACTACCTTAGACTTGCGTAACTTGATGTATCAATGTGTACCTGCAATAAACCTTTCAAAAAATAGATCTTCAATGATATTCAATAGGTAGGATTAGGTGCTAATGGGAGTTCCTTGCTCTCTTATTTATACTCTCCAAGTAGCTTCCTCAAGGGGTTACCTTCTAACTTTATCCAACTTCCTTCCTCTAGGGATAAACCACTTCTAACCACTTTTCCACTTATAGTAATCTCTCCACTTCTAGTTGCAATCACTTTATTATTTAAACAATTTCTCTTTGTAACCACTTTGACTACTTTATTATTTAAATAATTTCTCTTTACTCACAACTTCTTGTTGCAACTAACTTTTCTATAATTAGTCAATTCATAACTTCTTTTTCCTTAACCAACTTCTTGTTGCAACCACTTTATTATTTAATTTATTTCTTGGTTAACCACTTTGACTATTCAATCTTCTCATCACAACTACTTTACCATAATTACCAAAATCACAACTTCTTGTTGTAATTAATTTATTTTTAGTTATTTTCTTAATGCAACAACTATACCCATGATTAACTCTTAGTTACAATCAATTTGACTAGTACACTTCTTCTAGGAAATTCTAGAATAATTGACTTCTTTGACCTTCTAGAGGCTTCTAGATAACTCATGAGGGTTCTCCAACTTCACATAGCCATAACTCTCTATCTGTGAGGAGTTATGTGACGTTCTACATATCACTGAAAATGGCATGACATGTACTATCCATATAGAATCGTCTTACCTACATATTCACTGACCTTCATGCCTTTATACATTAAATAAATGAAGGTCCCTTACCCATACCTTTGTGCTACCAGACTTCACTACCAGAATTCTCCAAGGGTTGACATCAATCTACAATATCACTCTCCAAGGGTTGATATCAATGACAACCAAAAATCCAAACCAAATGTCTGACACAACCTGCACAACCCAAGGAATGTACCCCCTTCACCTCTCTCAGTCCATTGGTATATACCATTCATTTATCAGGGCTTCCAGTGCACTCAGTTGACCAAGAATATCTTAGCTAGGGACTCTAGTAATTCTTAGTTGTTCTGGGAGTGTTTACAACAACCTTCACAATGATCTTGATCCATTTCCTTCATAGGAAAAAATCCACAGAAAAAACAACCCATTTTTACAGGCACACAAGCTTCTTTCTTAGCATAAAACATAGCCAAACAATAGATGCCTTAAAGCATAGCATGGATGGTGTTGTTCTCAACACTCAACTCTCTCTTGCTACCAAAAATTTGATAGTAAAAATGGTCCTCTTTTATCATATGAATTTGCCTTTTCTCCCTTGCTTGCTTGACTCACACTCTTTCCAAGGATGATTGTACTTAGGCCCATGCTTCCAATATCTATGGGATGTGACTTTTCAGACCCACCCTCTTAAATGAATTCAATGATTGGATTTTGAGACACTGAATAGAGACAATAAGGTTCACTTAACAATAAAAAAAAAAAAAAGGTTTGAGATTAAAACCCATGAATGAAACTCCCTTTATACCTCTCTCTTGTCAAATCATATCCCCCTCATCGTTAATGTTCCTATCCTATCACAACTAATGAATATCATTTTTATTAATCATTTCAATGTAGATAATATAAAAATTCTCCCACCCAGCCGTATTAATAAATATGGGGGATCTTCATCCTAATCATATCGAATCACCAGTATAAATCATATTCATACAATTACATTATAATTTGTGGAGATTAAAAATTGGGGATGTTACAATAAGAATGCAATAATCCCTACTTCGACTCCGTGATAAGAAATTTCTATCATAATTAATCTGTCAATGACATACTTGGGAAGCAGACGATGGGCATAAGTGCACCTAAAATCCACAATATATGTGTAGTGCTTCTCTATGTACGAGTCTCCTATTTCCCCGAGGGATTTTATGGATTCCTGTGACACTCTTTGATGTGGTTTATTAAATATGGTATAAAACAAAGGAGCCACGAAATCATCACAAATATCATAGAAGTGCTTCTTGAAATTGGATTCCCATAATTCTGAGCAATATATGTGAACCAGGGGCATATCGGGGTTCCAACTCCAACCCATCAAAGGAAAATAAATATATGAACATAAATCATAAATCAAATAGGAGGACATGTAAAAACCTTTTTCTTTTTTCGCTTTGGGGATTCCTTAACTACTATGAAAATGTTGGTAGAAAAGATCTGGGCCCAATTTAATATGTTCCCTGCTTCAACTACATAGTGTACTCTCAATACCCACTCTAGATTTAAATACGTTCATCCTTCTTCACTGTACATATTTCATATCATGAGATCGGAAGAGCGGTTCAGCAGGAATGCCGAGACCGATCTCGTATGCCGTCTGATTGGATTTTGAGACACTGAATAGAGACAATAAGGTTCACTTAACAATAAAAAAAAAAAAAAGGTTTGAGATTAAAACCCATGAATGAAACTCCCTTTATCCCTCTCTCTTGACAAATCATATCCCCCTCATCGTTAATGTTCCTATCCTATCACAACTAGCGATTATCATTTTTATTAATCATTTCAATGTAGATAATATAAAAATTCTCCCACCCAGCCGTATTAATAAATATGGGGAATCTTCACCCTAATCATATCGACTCACCAGTCTAAATCATATTCATACAATTACATTATAATTTGTGGAGATTAAAAATTGGGGATGTTACAATAAGAATGCAATAATCCCTACTTTGACTCTATGATAAGAAATTTCTATGATAATTAATCTGTCAATGACATACTTGGGAAGCAGATGATGGGCATAAGTGCACCTAAAATCCACAATATATGTGTAGTGCTTCTCTATGTACGAGTCTCCTATTTCCCCGAGGGATTTTATGGATTCCTGTGACACTCTTTGATGTGGTTTATTAAATATGGTATAAAACATAGGAGCCATGAAATCATCACAAATATCATAGAAGTGCTTCTTAAAATTGGATTCCCATAATTCTGAGCAATATATGTGAACCGGGGGCATATCGGGGTTCCAACTCCAACCCATCAAAGGAAAATAAATATATGAACATAAATCATAAATCAAATAGGAGGACATGTAAAAACCTATTTTTTTTCTTTTTGGGGATTCCTTAACTACTATGAAAATGTTGGTAGAAAAGATCTGGGCCCAATTTAATATGTGCCCTGCTTCAACTACATAGTGTACTCTCAGTACCCACTCTAGATTTAAATACGTTCATCCTTCTTCACCGTACATATTTCATATCATCGCAGCAAGGAGATGGTAGGGTTACTTGAAATTATTGGATTTGATACAATATACTATCTCGTGTAGTAAAAGTCTTGTCGTTTCCCCACCAATGTCTGATTATGTTGACCAAGCCGGGGTTTTCTTTTATGAAGGCATATAGTAACTGCTTGTTTAGGTACACTTCTAGCTGTTGTAGTTTGTACCTCTATATAGATTTAATGAGGCGTTATGGATTCCTTCCTCATTCAATATGGTAGTGGTTTTTCAGCTCCAAATGTGAATAAATCCATCTCATAACATCATTGTACTACAAGATAGCTAGTTTGGAAACAATAACATACATTTTGATATTTTTAATGTTTTGATAGATGATGATGTCTTTATTGTGTTTTGGGAGGTCTTTGTTAGCGAACAACTTGTACATCTCATTCCAGGTGGGACATCCTTTAAGTCTATTGTAGTGATTGGTGTTCGTCAGCAGAAAGGTTTCCTTGTTCTTTCCCTGGCGACGACGTTCTCAGTAGGTGCCTTCCCTCTTTGCACTAGAGCTCTTGACACATTGACTCATGAAATCCTATAAAATTAAAAGAACGATAAGGGTTTCATAATAACACTCGACTGTTACTGTAAATTAGTGGAGTCGTAGAATTAGTGAGAAATTTCTTCTTTAAAAATCATCTTACCTGTATGTTAAGAAATTTATCAAAGGGATTCTCAATTAAATAGGAAGATTTCTCCTAGGTGTTTGCTTTACTCTTCGCTTCAAAAAATGACAATTACGATGGGAGAATTAAGATTATAGTACAAGTTTACCAACTCTCTTCCATGTAATTAATGTATTTGGATTCAAACTCATACCAAGAGAGAAAATTAAAGGGTGATTACTTGCCATCGGTAAAGCTCTTTTGAAAGAACTCCTTGCAGGAAGATTAGATTTTGGAAGAATGCATTCGAAAGAATTCTTCTGGGGAATTGTTGGATAGTTGGTTGTCATTGATGTTATTAGATAATTTCTTTTCACTAATGTTAACAAGTAGTGGTTGTCATTGATTTCAACATATGTGATAGATGTATTTGGAGAAGTCTCCAAAGTGACCCCTTTATGGTGTAGCTCTAAGCATGGCCATCACAGGAAGATGCTTTGAATATGTATACAAGAAAACCATAGGTGTGGTCATGAAGCTTGAAGTTGTTTGAGGAATAAGGACATGAAGGACAATTTAAATGCAGGTAACACACTTATAGATGGATATTCCTCATCATGCCGTTTCCAATGGTAGGTGGAATGCCACGTAGTTTCTCATGGTTGAGGAGTTATGAGGTCATGAAGTTGGAAGCCCCAAAGATGGGTTAATAAGCCCCTATGGAAGCCCCAACTATGGTTTAAGAATCCTTTAATTGGTTGCAAGTCATTAATGAAAGGGTAAAGTAGTTGTAACAAGAAATTTCAAGAAGACCTAAAGTTAAGGAAAGAGGTTACTTAGAAAAAGTATATATACACCTTAAGAAGTCACTCATAAGCACATTCACACACACACACACACATTCTATTGAATATATTCTATGTGATTAAGTGATTCTTATCTGAAGTAACAAAGGATACGTGAGGTGAATTTGGGAGGGAAGATGAAGTGAAGAAGGGAAAAATTCCAAGGGAGGATGAAGTCTTGTGATGACATGTTCTAAGGTATGTTATTTAAAGGTCATATTACCATTTTCACTATAATGTTTTTTTTCTAGAATGAATCAAATAGCGAAAATTGGAGGATATTGAGAAGACATATCAAGGTACTCGTGGTAAAAAATTAAGCTTCTGGATCATTTTATTTTTGGAGATACACTCTGTGGAAGATAGGGTTATTGACTAGTCCTAAAACTAGTCTCAAGCAAGTGTTTCGGGTAAAAAAGTCATAACTTCTTCATAGAGGATCCAAATTATGTGACACTAATTGGAGTTGAAATATAAAAAATTATGTTATATTGTATGCAAGTTTCAAATCATTTATCAAATATTGAGTGTGGGGCATGCTGTACAAGTTCACTCTCCAGAATAGGATCAAATTTAGGAATGTTTCCCATTTTTGCTATAACTTATGTTATGAGAAGTTTTAGATCTTGAAATTTTGAGGAGATGGAAGACATATCTTAGAGTACATGTGGTTGAAATTTTAGACCTTATTCATTGCATGTACATAGTTATGCTTGGTTAAATTTAAGGTTTGTGACTAATCCAAAACTAGTCTCGTGAGACTGAGGTAAAGTTTGATGAAGATGCTATTCTCTTGTTGCTGAAGTTGAGAAAGAGCTACATGTATGTAATCTTGTGTATCAGGCTAGATACAAGATTATATGTATGCTTATATTGTTATGACACATGTCATGGTAGTGATTGTGCATGGTACACCTTGGTGATGGTATGATACATTGTTAGAGGCACATCTTGGATACTTGGCATATGGTTTGCTGTATGGTATATGAGTGATATGGCACATGTTTGATGGTATATCTTGGTACATGGTGTTGATGTACTTGGTATGGTACATGGTTGATGCATGGTATGGTACATGTTGATGTACATGTATAGTATAGTTTCTTGTTGATGTACATGGTTTGATGATGGTGTTTGTATCCACGTGAGTGGACATGGGTACAATTGGTTGATGATGGTATATCAATGACAAAGACAATGACATGTTGGATGATTGGATTATCATTAGTCACAACTTAATGTGACAGTGATAGTGACAGGTTCGGTTGATGTGACAGTGAAAGTGACATGTTGATTGATGTATTGGTGACATTGGAAGTGACAGTATCAATGGTAGTGACAATGAGTCTACACTTATATTTCAGGGTGGTAGGATGGGGCAAGGAAAGGGGGTTGTAGCCTCCTTTAGGTTGGTGCTAGAGAAATCAGGGAGTTGGTGCTTCCTTTAGGTTGGTTCTAGAGAAATCAAGGAGTTGGTGATTCCTTCAGGTTGGTGCCTATAAATTAGGGGGTCGTAGCCTCCTTCCGGTTGGTGCCGAAGAAATTAGGGAGTTGGTGCTTCCTTAAGGTTGGTGCCTGTAAATCAGGGGGTCGGTGCCTCCTTATAGTTGGTGCTGGAGAATTTGGAAGTTGGTGCTTCATATGAATGTATTCTTGATATGTATAAGACATAATTCCATGGTTTTCTCCCATTTGGGTTTTCACGTAAATTCTAGTGTACTGAGTATCTAATGTGATATTGTTGAACTGTACTGCTTATAATTATATGTTCATGATATATTGAATGTAATCATGAATGATATACTGTTGATAATGTTGAAGTTTATATATTGTGGTTGAAAGTGTTAAAAAATATTCATACTAATTCACCCCCCCTCTCAGTATTCCAACATAAACGTTTTTCGGGGACAAGATTTTTGGGAAAATTATTTTGGAGGATCGAAGAGAGTCCATTCAAAAGGAAAAGATGGAGAATATTTTCCGAAGGAATATTTAGAAGCGCTACTGTTAATACTAGATTTGATCCAGTCATTAGTGTGCATACTAGTTGAAGCTATGTGGTTGATTTTGAGGAGTCAAAAGCCGAAGAGGAGCTTACAAAGCACATGGACCAAAGGGGGGTGATGTGTGACCAAGAGACCGAAAACTGTTAACAACTAAAATCAAACTCTAAGCAACCAAGACCAATTTTTAGATCTTGGGCACTTATCAGAAGCACAACCGGAGCTAAATAATGCTTTAAATAGGCTTATGCCCCTTCAAAATATGGGTTTTATCATAAGACCTAGGCTTAATGATAAATCATTGACCAAAATCGATGACTAAGGATGCATGTTGCATGGGAAATATGCACGAGAGACAGTGTACAATTGGGGTGTGACAGAGGTTTTGAGAGCCACATGTTGAAGAATGGATGGTGTCACATGGTGCTGATATGGAAAACAAAACCACTTCCTAGGGTTGCGACAATGGTATTCCAGTTCCACCAGGTTACATTATTCGCCAAATCAACATAGTTTCATCCACACACTCAACACCACCTAGAGCCAACGCAAAAACCCACCTGGACACCAAGGAAGATGATGACATCCTGACATGTCAACAATGCATAATTTTGAGCTCACCAAAGGACGCCACCTGTACAAGGAGGACCCCATTGAGACTCTAGTTTCCCAACACAACTACACGTAGGTTGAGCCTAGAGACATCTCAACACTAACATGGATCAATGCAATGCTGCCACTTGTCCATGGGACCATGATGACGTTAGCATGATGTCACCCAATTTTTCCTGCATTCTCCCATATTTTAAAAAATGACAAAACATTTTGGAAAATGAGGCAAGTCTAAACAAAGGAATGAGGGAGAATATCTCACATAAGTGGATGATACGCTGACATCTTGACAATGCATTTAGATATTGTACAACACATAACAAGATGATTGTCCTCACGTCTCCACACCATCAACAATCATCACACCGTCTCCTACACTTGACATAAGATAGTAATCACTATTCAGATGTGCCCAACCACACATTCCCCATATCTCAATAAATCATGTCAAGTATGGTGAACATTTTCCTCCTGTCATTGACCTTTAAAGACACGTGTCAAGATTATAAAAAAGGAAACCAAAGATCAAGGAGAAAACCAACCTAAAAATAGTCAAGCTTCTAAAAATAGGTTATGCTGATGTTGAATGTTGCAGACGATGATCCATCTGCACTATCCCTCCCTATGGGAGAAGATAACCATTCATCTTGGATAGAGATGTCGGGAGAGGGTGTTCAACATCACATGAAGGAAGGAATGTACCTCTCTAGTATCATTAGATCGATCTTAAGAGTAGAGGGGTATTTGAAAATATACCCTCACGTGCAATTGCCTCAACTGGCCATCCTGAAGAAATAACTCAAGGCGGAATATTCAAGGCTTTGGTCATTGATAATCTACACTAACCAATGGTGGGGTTTGAGAAGAGGATTTTGGAAGGAATTTCAACTAGCCAATGACCCAAATCATTCCATGGATGAATAGGCCTAATGCGACAGATGAGAGTTCCATTGAGCCAGTTGAGAAGATCCAAATCAGGGCTCAATTGGATGAGGAAAACACACCCCACCCAACAACAACACGCATAATATTTGGGGGTAAAATTATTACACCCCACCCAACAACAACACGCATAATATTTGGGGGTAAAATTATATTTTTACCCATTGAAATCAGATAAAAATCAGTTAGAAAGATGAAAATAGTTAGAATACCAAAGATGGTATCAAGATTTTGACAAGTAGTTTTAATTTTCAAGAAGCAATATTGGTTCAGAAGAGCGATTTCCTATCAAGTAGAAGCATCTATAAATCAACATAAGGAGCTCATTTTTTAGGTTGGCACTTTGGGGAATTTAATATTTTTTTACAACCAGAGTTGTTTGACCAAGATCCCCTTAGACACATATAATTTTTTAAGGCTGGAGACTTTAAGAGATTCATCCCCTGCGTTATGCTTCAATACATGCTTCTTTTGTGCATGCTGTTACTATAAAGCCACCATCCCATTTTTGGCTTCTTGTATCTTATCACCATTAATAAAAGCTGGAGCAAAAAGTTTTATGACATGTTCAATGCAACTGTGTGTTGTATAGTTTATGATACTGAAGTGATTTCCTCTGAATGTATGATCACTTCTTGTCATTTTTTCATGTGTTTAAATATATGTGGAGAGTACCTCTGTGGATTTAAATGTATGTCAATGTTTACTGTTTGATGCATGATTTAATGATCTGATACAACTGTTAGAACTGCTGAATTCTTAATTTCTCAGCACGTTGTTCTTTCCATAAACTGTGAGATTCACCTTAAAGCTACCTCACATGTTTATCATGTATTTATTCTAAATCCATCACTCACCACCCTTAAAATATAATTGTTTGAATCACTCGTGGAAAAATTCCTCTTGAGGTTGAATTTTTTGATATATGGTCTGGGTTTTTTTGAGGGCCGACAGTTCAATAAGAGAGAGAGAGAAAAATTTGCCCCACATTTTTGCATGATTTCTGCTATTACAAGCATGGATTTAAGGCTTGTTCTGATTCTTAGCTCTTGGGATGCCTCGACATTGTTCCATTGAAAACTTGAAACATCTCTAGGGATAACATTCAAAATGGCATCATTTCCAGGAAACAAAATTTGAAGATAACTTTCCCTAGGGATACGACATTACAAGATCTAATACTTGAGGGTGTATGAGTTTTAGGAACTTGGCTGTTGATTATTTCACTTGGTGACTCCATAGAGAAAATATTTGGTGTATAAAAGAAGACATACCAGAAGCAACCCTGATCTTGAGCGTACTCCAATATAATCAGATCTAAAGAAGCTCGTGACCTAGATAAATCTATGAGAACGTCAAATATCTTCAGTTAAATCTAATTTAGAAACTTCTCCTTATACTGTTCGTGTAGGTAGTGAATCTATTGAGTTAATTGATATACCTATTGATTCTACTTCTGCTACCAAGCTACCTCTTGAACACTTAATATATATATAGAATTTCCCCCTAGGATTCTATCAAGAAGCGAGCTCTTCCTTCAAGTCCTTTCTGAAAAAACTTGTTAACCCTTAGTATGTTGAAGCCCATAACCACATCCTACTTAATATTATGACCAATTTAAGAGGAGGAAGAGCTGGGGGGAATCAATCTCCCCCACCACCTTTAAACCCTTGGGTCATGGCTATATTTGTCCCATTGAATATACCCGTGCATGTTCATGACCTCCCTGAAAATTACTTGAAGTTGTTACCCAAGTACAATGGTGAACCATCTCTATCTGTTGAAGAAAACCTAGATGCCTTCGAGGATTTAACTGAAAAATTGTTCATGGAGCATGAAAATGTCTTCATGAAGTTTTTTGTTCAAACCCTAGAGGGAGATGTCCGTAAATGGTTTAGAGAAATCCCTATAGCCTCCATTGATAGCTGGAAATCTCTTTAGTATACATTTATGAAGCAATGGGGGGAAAAGAGGGATAACCTATATCACTTGATTGAGTTTGGATCCCTTAAGAATAAATCAAATGAGTCTATTTTTTACTTCAACAGAAGGTTTAACAAGATTTACAACAAGATTCGTAGAGACATAAAGCCTTTGAAACAAGAAACCAAGGTCACATATGATGGGGATTTTGATGTAGATTTTACCATGGTATTAAGAGAAAGAAGAGCTCCTAGTATGTTGATAATGAAAGATGATGCAATAGATATTGAAGGGAATATGATTGCATCAGGAAAAATGAGGAAAAATTCTGATAAAGCAAACAAAAATAAAGTTAAAGAAGACTGTGGTCCTTCAGATCCAATCAAAGATTCCCATGAAACTCGAATGGATGATATGTCTATACTAATAAGAAATTTGACAAATAATATGTCTATATTTGAGATGGAGAATGGTAATTCCAACAAAATTCCTCAAGAAGGAGGGGTGAGAAACCCTAACTAGTTTAAGAGGATTTTCAATCCTCAACTCATGAGGAGATAAAGAATAAATGATAAACAACCCATTCATCCTCTTGTAATAACTAATGATCAAAATAACCTAGTGGAAGAAGAAAAAAATGAAGGATATTATGAGAAACCATAAGAAATACACCTACTTCAAGGGGAAAGCAATGACATGCATCTAACTCAAGATGATTATGAATATTCCCTCAACACCAGGAAGCTGACCCCAAAGGTGACTCTAACAAAGACATACTATCCTCTATTCAGTACAAGATGTTTGTTGATGCACTGCAGGATGAAATGCATAGGAAGTATGATCTCAGACCCAAGAAAAAGGCAGCCAATCAGGATGGCCAACCCCAACCTAATAATATTATCCCAATACTTTCTATGGATAAAGTCAAAGAACTAAAAAACATTCCCAAAGATAAGGAGGCTGGTGAATATTCAAAGACAACATAAAAATAATTAAAGGAATTTGAGGAATTAGTTCCACCCATTAGCATTGAGAAATAAATTTTCAATATCAAGATCCTTGTCCCACTGGTAGAGTTGGATAAAAATCCATCAAACCATAAACATATTGAAAAGTTCATACAGGGGAAAATCCTAGAAATTCCTCTTGATACTGTGAATTTGCAAGATGAGTCTCCCAGTATAGTCTTTAGTCCTCACATAGATGATAAGGAAGAATCAATTGCACCTTTCTATGTGACCTTAAGAGTCCATGACAAGATGTTTCACAATTGCATTCTAGACTCTAGAGCATCCCATAACCTCATGCCCAAATCAGTTATGGAAAAGTTAGGTTTGGAAATAACTGAGCCTTACCATGATCTCTATTCTTTTGATTCCATAAAGCTGAAATGTGATGGGATGATCAAAGACATGGTACTCACATTGGATCAGCTGCCTATCAAGAGTATTATGATGGATGTGGTGGATGATGTGCCTGCAAACTATGGTACACTGTTATCAAGAACATGGGCATGAAATATGGGAGGTACAATGCATATGGAGATGACTTATGCTATTGTACCATTTTTTGGAGGAGAGAACAAGAGCTTATATAGAGAAACAAAGTTTTCCTATGTGGTTGGTGATCAGAACAATCCTGTAAATCATCCTATTTATGATGTTGGTGAAGACTTGGGCTGCTCCATCCTCACATTTAATAAATAATACAAAGAATCCTTGACTCTTGCAAACTATGTTATGAGCTCTGCCCAAAAAACAAATGGCATAAGGAAAATATACTTTGATAAGGCATATTCAGAAGAACAAGTAGAGCCTGATAACATAAGAAGGAGGATATACTAACTAATTAAGTTTCAACAGATGATAGAAGCGATCAAGGTTGTGAAACTTCTAGATGACGATAGATATGAACTAGCTCAACTGGATGGTGAGATTTTTGGGGCTCTTGTAAATGTGAAGTTCCTCAAACATTTTTTGCAGTATTGAATGCTGCAAATATTTCTTACCTTGTACACAAATAAATATTTTTCCATTCCTGTTATGTTTTTTTAATTTTACTTCATTCGTCATATATTACGCAAGAAATCAATTAGGGTTCTAACTTTAAGATGTTGATGAATTTTGTTTCACCTCTCAGATCGATTTTTCAGGTGCACATGAGATATTTTGTTTTAAATGAAACTCCATAACCCCAAAAAATAAGGCACTTGGTCTATAGTTGTTAGCAGACCAAATGGGTGTGATGTCCCCACTGGAGCCGATGTTAGTATTGGATTTGATCCAGTCATTAGTGTGCATACTGGTCAAAGCTATGTGTCCTATTTCGAGGAGTCAAAAGTTGAAGAGGATCTTACAAAGCACAGGGTGGTGTGCGAATGAGAGCCTGGAAAAATTTAATAGCGAAAATCAATCCCTAAGAGCCCAAGGCCAAGTTTCCAGAAATTGGGAGCTTATCATGAGAAAAAATTAGCTAAAGCACACTTTAAACATGATTAGTCCCCTTCAAAATATGGGTTTTTATCATAATACCTAGGCTTAAATATTGATAATTGAGAAAGATGCGGGGGACCAATCATTTAACGGTCATAAGCAAGCATGATCAATGGTTGAGGATGCATGTTACATGGGAAATATGCATGGGAGATAGTGCGGAATTGGGGTTTGATGGTGGTTTTGAGAGATACATGTTGAAGAATGGATGGTGTCACATGGTGGTGATACTGAAAACAAAACCACTCCCTAGGGTCATGACAGTGGTATTTCGATTCTATTAGGTTATATTATCGACCAAATCAACACAATTTCATCTATTGACTCAACACCACCTGGAGCTAATGAAACAACCCACCTGGACACCGAGGAAACCGATGACATCCTGACACATCAACAATGCATAATTTTGAGCTTGTTAAAGGCCACCACTTGTACAAGGAGGACCCCATTGAGACTTTGGTTTCCATGACCAATGTAGCTACACTTAGGCTAATCCCAGAGACACATCAACACTAACATGGACCAATGCAACGCTGCCATGTGTCCATGGGCACATGATGACGTCACCCAATTTTTCTTGCATTCTGCCAAATTTTAAAAAATGAAAAAAGCTTTGGGAAAATGAGGCAAGGCTAAACAAAGGCACAAGGAAGAATATATCACATAGGTGGTGGATAAGGTGACATATTGAAAAGTTAGTTAGACATTGTACAATGCATAACAAGACAATTGGCCTCACATCTCCACACCATCAACAATCATCACATCGTCGCTTTCATCTGACATAAGGCAATAATCATTTCTCATATGTGGCCAACCACGCATGCCCCAGATATAAATAGATCATGTCAAGTATGGTGAATCATTTCCTCCCACCAGAGGCCTTTGAAGAAACATGTCAAGATTCTACAAAAGGAAACCAAAGAGAAAAGAGAAAACCAACCTACAAGTAGTCAAGATTCTAAAAATAGGTTATGCTAATGTATCTGATCACCATTAATAAAATCTCGAGCAACAAGTTTAATGACATGTTTAGTGTAACTGTGTGTTGTATATCTTATGATACTGAAGTGATTTCCTTTGAATGTATGACCACTTCTTGTCATTTTTTCATGTGTTTAATGATATGCAAAGGGTACCTCCTTGGATTTAAATGTATGGAAATGTTTATTATTTGATTCATGATTTAATGATAAGATACAACTATTAGAATTGCTAAATCATTAATTAATCAACACATTGTTTCTTTCCATAAACTATGAGATTCACCTTAAAGTTCCCTCACATGTTTATCGTGTATTTCTTCTAAATCCATCACCCACCACCCTAAAAATCTAATTGTCTGAAGAACTTGTGGAAAAATGGATCTTGAGGTTGAATGTTTTGATATCTGGTCTGGGATTTTTTGAGGGCCGAGAGTTTTATAAGAGAGACAGAAAAAATTACCCCACATTTTTGCACAATTTCTGCTATTACAAGAATGGATTTAAGTCTTGTTCTGAGTATTAGCTCCTGGGATGCCTCAACATCGTTCCATTGACAACCTGGAACATCTCTAGGGACAATAGATGCATTGGTGATTCAGATTTAGGAGTGGAATGAATTGATTAACATACTGAATACAATAAACATAGAGATAGTAAGAATGACACAAATATCCACTGAACAATATCTTTTATTAAATAATGAAATAGACTGAAACTATAAAACTGTAGAACTGAAGCTTGCTCGAATGGTGGTAGCTATCTCTGAGAAGAGATGTGGCTGCTACGTGCATTCTTCTGAGCATAATGGATTACAATGAGGCTCTAGAGGCCCTTTTCATATCACTCATGAATTCCAAAACCCTAACCCTAGAAGGTGAAACACCAAAATTCATGTGGGCCCTATGGGTAAGTTGGCGTAATTTGGTACCTCAACTTCCTAGGGTCGTAAATTTTGGATACGACCTCCATTTTAGGTGCGTGATAGCCCGTTGGAAAGGTCTTTCAGATAACTACACATTTCGCCATCAGACTCTGACTTCGTCTATAGTTTAACTGTGGTGACTCAAAAAAACAACGTTTAGGGCCCCAAAACAACCCTAGAAGTACAACAAGATGTGTTGACATGAAAACATACAAAATAAGCCAGTTGGATTAGGCAAGAGGCCACTCGTATCCACCTAGAGGATGTGTGGGGATTTAGACATCCCCAGAAGTGTAGAACACACAATTACAAATCAGTACAGAAGAACGTGTTGAACAAAAAACAGACACGAGGAGCTAGTTGGAATAGGTGGGTGGCTGCCAATATCCACCTAGATCAATCCTCCCCCCTTAGGAAGCAATGGTCTCCATTATGTTGAGTTCCCCCATCATGTGAGGAAACTTCTATTGTATTTGGCCCCAGGTGAGCCACTTTCCTTGTGTAGGAGTTTCCCTAGCCTGACGACCCGATAAAGCTAGATCCGTTGTTGGCGAGTGCCCTTGGCCTATGTGTCCACTATCCTATCAATGGATGTTTGTTCCATGCAGTCAAGGTTGAGATTTTTTGGTGTCAGTTGTTCTGCGATCTCGGAGGTGTCCAATAATGTGGGAAAATATGGCTGAAGGAGGTCCACATTGAATACTGGATGAAGACCAAGGAATGGTGGAGTGTTGAGCTCAAAAGAATTGCTACCCATAGCCTTGGTGATAGTGTAAGGCCCATAATCAAGTGGGTGAATCTTCTGATGGGGCCTAGTGAGATGATCCTTCTGAAAATGTAACCAAACTTTGTTGCCAACCTGAAACTCGTGTGGTACCCTATGTTGATCATGGCACTGCTTGTACTTAGTATTGGATTTCTGCAAAATCTCTTGGACCTGTTGGCATATGTGCTAAATCCGCTCAATGAATCTGGTGGCTTTTTCGATCGCAAATTGATCATGGGAAGAGTATGTATGTATGATGGTAAGAGGAAGTGAAACATCAATGGGGCCTAATGGTTGGAATCCTAGACCCACCTGAAATAGGCTATGGTCGGTGGAACTATGGAGAGCCATGTTGTAACTATGTTGGACATATGGGAGACTCTCATCCCATGTACGTGGATACTTATAATTGTACATGTGTAGGATGTGAAAAAATCATCTGATTGACGACCTTTGTTTGGCCATTGGTTTGGGTGTGGAAAGAAGTGGATTTTGTGAGCTTGGTGTCCAATAGAGACTAGAGACTCAACCAAAAGGTGTTGAGGAACTTGTTGTCTCAGTCAGAGATGATGGTCTATGGCATCCCAAAGTGAACCCGCACTCATTCGAAGAAGATCTTAGCAGTATCTTCCATTGTAAAATTCTTCTTATAGGTTGTGAGGATGGCCATCTTCAAAAACCGATCAACGACCACAAACACACAGTCATTTCCTTGCTTGGTGGACAACAAGCTAGACATGTAATCCATTGACATGGATTCCCAAGGCTTCTCGGGAATAGGAAGAGGGGTGTATAAGCCTTGATTCATGATGGTTGGCTTGGAAATGGCACATGAAGTGCAAGATATGATATACTTGTTGACGTCTTGTCGAAGTTTTGGCCAATAAAAATGTTTCTGAATAACAACCATAGTTTTATCCACACCAAAATGTCCTGCCACATGACTATAGTGAGATTCCCAAATCAGCTTTGCACGCTCACTTGTAGGAACACGGAGATGGCCCAGGTGGAATAAGAGTTCTTCTTGAATGTGAAAATTAGTGACAGTTGCACTTGTACCCAAGAGTTGATAGGTGGTGGTGAATTCTGGATCTTGTTGATAAAGTTGGGGCCACTCAGATGCTTCATGTCCATAGGAATGGAGCATAGTGGTGAGTCTAGCCATAGGAGGTCAGCTGAGGCAGTCAACGACATGATTGGATATACATGTCTTATACTTTATGTTGAGATGGAACTGTTGCAGGTAGGTGGACCACTTATAATGGCAGTCGTTCTGCAATTTCCCTTGTGTCTGTATGAACTGCAGAGACTTGTGATCAGTGTGTATGATCGTCTCTTTCCCCATAATGTAATGTTTCCATTGACGACAGGCTTGTACAATGAAATACATTTCCTTGTCATAGGTGGGGTATTTCCAGATAGTATTGGAGAGTGTCTCACTATGGTATTCCATTGGGTGTCTATGATGAGTGAGGACTGCGCCCATAGCATAGTCAGATGCATCAGTTTCAATCTTGAATGGTTGTTGCAGATCAGGAAAGGAGAGTACTGAATATGAGCACAGGTGATGCTTCAAATCATTGAATGCTCATTGTTTCTCCTTCCCCCACACAAACTTGTCCCTACCACCACCCTTGGTCACTTAGCTGAGGGCCCCTGCAATATGGGAGAATCCCAACGCGAACCGTTGATAGAAGTTGGCTAGTCCCAAAAAGATCTGAAGCTTGGTCAGTGTGGTCAGTGCTGGCCAGTCACAAATGACTTTCATCTTAGCTGGATCAACATGTAACCCATTCTCATCAATGATGTAGCCCAAGTATTGGACCTTGTTCATGACAAAAGAGCATTTTTCCAAGTTGGCATAAAGCTTGTGTTGTTGTAGAGTGCTCAAAACCTCCTAAATATGTTGCATGTGCTCCTCCCACGCTCTACTTAAGATGAGGATGTCATACAAATATACTACTACAAAGGAGTTGGTGAAGGGTCTCAATACATTATCCATCAACCTCATGAAATTGGTTGGTGCATTTGTTAAGCCAAAGGGCATGACTAGCCATTCGTAGAGACATTCTTTAGACTTGAAGGTTGTCTTCCATACATCAGTTGGTTCAATGGGAACCTGGTGGTA